>CAJNDV010036681.1:0-16274 GCA_905221635.1 Symbiodinium sp. CCMP2456 | reverse complement strand
AGGGTTTAGGGTTTTAGGTTTTGGGGCTTGGGGCTTTATAGGGTAATATCGGGCGCCTTCATAAAGGGTTACCTATAAAAGTTATACCTATAAGGATTTAGTTTAGGGGGCATTAATAAATAGAATATGGTTGTGGGCCCCATTCTACTTTCAGATTACTACTAAATTATAAGAACACAAAAAGTTTAAAGGTTGGATATTGGGGAACTGAGTAAACCCTAAACCCTAAACACCTAAACCCCAAACCCCAAACTCCAAAAACCAAACACCTAAACCCTAAACCCCAAACCGCAAGCCTTCTAGGCTTCAAAGGCCCAAATCCTGTTTCAGCTGTGATGAAATGCAGCAGGGAAGGGAATCACGGACTGCGAGTTCGTGTAGTATAGGGGCCTTGATACTTAGAACAGGGTTTTGGTGCAATTTATACTTCGTAAGGAACCCCAAAATAGTATAGGTGATTGTTAGGGCCCCTATTCTAATGTAGATTAGGGTCTAGGGTACGCTGGTAACCGAAACATGCAGCGGTCTAAACGACTGGAGTAGGTTCACATAGCAACTATGATTGTAGTAAAATGATAGTATAGCCATAGTAGATCTAGTCTAATTTTAAGAAACAGATCCCTTACGCCTCAAACTTTTGGTGATTCATATAGGAACAGATCTCCACCACACCACCCATCTCGCCTGTCGCATCGTGCCTGGGTGATTTTCTTGGTTCCCAACCCTCATTAAGACACCGTGAACACTAAAACCCTAAACACTAAACCCCTGTGAACATTATAACCCCAAAATCCTAAAATCTAAACCCTCGACCCTAAAAGCCTAAACCCTGAAGCTCTACACCCTCAACCTAAACAAATCCCAAAAACCAAAGCCCTAAACCCTGCAGCCCTTAAATCCGACCTAAACCCTAAACCCTAAACCCTAAACCCTAAACCCTAAACCCCTCAGCCCTAAAACCTTGCCAACCCCGGGCCCTAAACGCTAAACCCTGAACCCTAAACCCTAACCATAAGCTTCACCAAGCCCTAACATCCTGCGATGACGCTTCAATGGCTTCGGGGCTTGGGATCTGAGGGAGTTTAGGGTTTAGGGGTTTAGGCGTTTAGGGGTTTAGGCGTTTAGGGGTTTAGGGTTTAGGGTGCAAGGGGCCGGTCATCTCTGATCCATTCCGGGGTTGGGGGGTTGGGGTTTGGCATTTTTTTTTCGCTTTAGCGTTTGTAGTGTTTAGGCCTTGACGCGCTTCGGGGCTTAGGATTTCTGGGCCTCTGGTGCTAGGGCGTTTCATCTGTGCCTCTGTATCGGTGAATTCTGACTAAGCAATTGCCCCGGCCCAAAACCAGCAGCAAAAATCTTGAGTAGTCGCCGCTATTTTGCGAGTGTCACGTACCGTCTTCTGAGTTGAACGTACTTCACGATGCCATGGAGATCGCGACATGACATGGCACAGTTTCCATAGCGTATCATAGCATCATATAAAGCACTTAACCATGTAATACCAGGCTTTAGGCGTTTTGGGACTGCTAGGGTTCAAGCATTTCAGTTCTAGAAGAGCTGGTTATGGCCTTGGAACACATAGGGTCTAGGTCTTAGGGTTTAGGGTTTAGGTCTTAGGGTTTAGGGCTCAATGTAGGGATGTAGGGGCCTTAATAATTAGGATAGGTCTCTGGGGCCGCTTATACCGGACTCATAATAAGAAGCCCCGAAAAATAGTATAGGCAATTATTTACGCCCCTATGTTATAGGCAATGATTTAGGCCCCTATTTTAGGTCTTAGGGTTTTGTAAGCTTCGAGTTTAGGCTTTCATCGCTGCTGGACATACCACCGGTTTCCTGCGCCCGAATTGACAGCTCCGCCAAGTCCTTGTTCACCTGCGGCAGATGGATGTTTGATTGGGTTTCAATTCCAAACAAGCTAACATATATAAGTTCGGCAGTAATTAGAATCTGGCTTTGAGGTCTTTGAAATAGCGAGCTCTATAATTTATGTGTAAACAGTCATTATATTATATATATATATATGTCATACTATACTATATCGTGTTATATAATGTTTACATTATGCGATAATCTGGCATGTTACATTCTATTATATTGTACTAAAGTATATTATGCTCTATATATATATATATATACTCACACACACACACACTTTAAACTACTATAACCTACTCCTTGTATTTTCTTATTGTGAACCGTAATATCGAATGTGTAGGGACCCTGCGCAAGAGTAGGTTTTGGTGGCTTAAGGTAAAATACTTATGTAAAGAAGCCTATATAAGTTTGCTGACCAGAACCGGGACCGCAACTCCAAGGCCTAAAGCAAGGCAGGAGCCAAAGATCAGATTGCAAAACACGCTTCAAGGCTTTGGGGTTTGGGGCTTAGGGTTTAGGGCCTAGGATTTAGGGGTGCAGGATTCCATGATCTGGTACTAAATAAGAATACCCATTCCCTGGAGAATTGCCCATGTTCTTTAGGCTTCCGAACTAGAACTATACTAGAATATACAAAAACTGGTCCATTCCCCCATTCCCTACTAAGCACCAGACAGTAGGGACTAATATAAGGGTCGGACCTTAAGGGACTATCATAGGGATCCATTCCCCCATTCCCTACTAAGCACCAGACAATAGAGTACGACTCACAGAAGTTCCCGGCCTGGACCGTCTCAGCGTCCACAGGCGTCTCACCAGCTGGCGGGGCACTTCGCGCGCGGCGGACCGCGGCGGCAGGAGATTCCTTGCCAATGTAAAGGCTGTTTAGGGTTTAGGGCTTAGGTGAAAATTTAACTGTGGCCCTAAACCCTACACTCCGAACCTAACACCCGTACTTAGTGTTGCAGCGTTCTATAAGTTTTCTGCTAGCATTTGTGTCAAGCCGCTACAGATACGCTGGGCTGTTCTTGGGGCGGGCTCCTTTTGGTAGTCTCTGGGGCAGGAGAACTTACTAATAAGATACCCTTATAATTAGCCCCTAGATAAGTCCACAAAAACCAAACCTCCCAAAAACATGAAGCAACCCTCACGGGTAGGGCTAGCTACGGATTTCGCAATGTTGTGCAGCGTGCATGAACCTTACCTACAGTCTCCATGGTAGTTCCTTTTTTGGTGTAACCAACTCTAGTAAAGTATCCTATAAGGTACCCCCGGAAAGGAACTACAATGGAGACTCTAGGCAGGAGACTATATGGGGGTTTCCGAAAATAGGGGACCCTAATATAGTACCCTAAATTGTAGGATCCTTATTATAAGGACCCCAAAATATGGTACCCCTAATTTTCGGAAAGTCCCATATGATCATTCTGCTCTCGCCGCGTAGCCTACCCAAGCCCCAATCCCCCTGCACCTCATCGATGAAGGTGCGGCGGTAGCACCTTGGCTCGGGGATGCTACCGAGGCCTACAGGGCCTAGGAGAACAGGGCCCGAGATAAAGAGCGAAGGGCGTAGGGCTTGCAGGGTTTAGGGTCCAACGAACTCTACATGTAAAGTATTCCGGTAGGCCCCTATAACATGTACTACGGTCTCATGATTCGTCATGGAACAATTTTTGTCTCGTCGTTTAACGAATAAAAAGTTTGAGTGCCGCTTTCGGGTGTTTTGCGCAGCACACACACACAAGTCCCTACTTGAAAGGTCTTGAGACATAGTAACTAGGCTGATACATAAGGTAACTATATTAAATTAACAGCTGTAACTCCAATTACTGAATTATAACCCTACTTAGAACCGACTTACTAAGTCCCCTGGGCCTCCAAGTAGAGGGTTTGTGGTTTAGGCGGCCTTGGGCTTTAGGGCGTAGGCGGCGCTTAGGGTTTGGGGTTTAGGGTTTAGGGTTTAGGATTTAGGGTTTAGGGTTTAGGGTTTAGGGTTTGTGGTTTAGGGTTTGGGGTTTGGGCGGTTTGGGGTTGATATGGCCATCGGTTTAGGTAACCCTAAGGGTCCATGTAGCCAAGTAGTAGATACTTTGGCCGTAAAGTAGTCCCTATATAGGCCCTAAAACCCTAAATCCTAAACCCTAAACCCGGGGCCAATGTATTTACGGTATGAATACATGGACCCTTAGGGTAAGTTATCTTGGTCGGAAGGTAAGTGGTCTCGTAGAATTAGGGTTTACGGTTTTAGGGTTTAGGGTTTAGGGCTTAGGGTTTTGGGTTTAGGGTTTAGGTTTAGGTGTCAATAGCCAGGTCCAAAGCCTCAACCTGGTTGCAAATAGATCGAACACATAAAGGAGCGCGCAAAGTTTCAAGTTCTCCCATTGGCTAAGTTCATGCAGCCCGAAACCTAAAACAACCTGCATTACTTGGAGGCCCAGGGCACTTAGTAAGCAGGTTATAGGTAGAGTTATAAGTACCCTAACTGGAGTTACCCCACTTATAACCCTACTTATAACCGACTTACTAAGTCCCCTGCGCCTCCAAGTAGGGCCCCTCTCAACTCTTCAAAGTCCTGATTATGCAGTCCTGTTCAACCAAGTACCGGAAGAGGGATCCGAGCGTAGCATTTGCAATCGACTTTGGGTAGTTGCAGTTAAAACGAATCCCTAAACCCCAGACCCTCTTGGAATGTAGGGCTTTAGGGTTCTGGGTTTTAGGGCGTGCATTTACGGATCCGGCTAAGAATTCACTGGATAAGCAGCTTGCCATAAGATGCAGATATATCCACCCGCCCTCTGGGGACCAAAATGTTACGAAAGGCTCTATCGATCTGTCTTTATCCACCTCCGATCTGTGAGGCCGTCGAAAAGGGTTAAAGGGTCCGAAACCCATCCCCTACATGTCCGGTATCCCCGCAGAATTAAAGGTTAAGCTTTAAGGTTGTATAGTACCAGGAAAAGTTAAAGGCTACCTACTCTACTTCTAAGATCCCAAACCTTATGAGCCCTAAACCCTATATATCCGAAACCTCATGAACCCCCTAGAAACCCTAAACCTTATTATGAGCCCTAGAAGCACTAACCTTTATGGACCTCATGGACCCTAAACCCTAAGCCCCATAAACCCTAAACCCTAGGAACTATGAGCCCTATGAGCCCTAAACCCTGAAAACGCTAAGCCCCATAATCCCTTTTTCCACAAGGGACTCGACTGCTGCCCTTACTGCCCAACTTGACCCACAAGACAGTACTCATGACTGCGATGCCCTAAACCCTAAACCCTCCTTAGATCTTGAGGGTTCATCCCTAGAAACCCTGAGCCCCATAAACCCTAAACCCCAAGATCCTGCAGCTTCATCCCTAGAAACCCTAAGCCTCATAAACTCTAAACCCTTAGATCCTGAAGCTTCATCCCTAGAAACCTCAGCCCCATAAACCCTTTTTCCATAAGGGAAACCACAAGACAGTACTCATGACTGCGATGCCTGACTTTTTGCAGCTATTAAGAAGCCCTAAACCCTAAACCCTAAACCTAAACCCTAAACCCTAAACCCTAAACCCTAAACCCTAAAACCCTAAACCCTAAACCCTAAACCCTAAACCCTAAACCAGATTGGTGTTTTTGGGCTTTTTTGTGGCTTGTAGAGCTTAGGGCTCCGGACCTGTGGGTCCCCGTAGTTTCTGTGCTCGCTTCAGACCCCATGCAGGGCTTAGGGTTTAGGGTTTAGGGTTTAGGGCTTAGGGCTTAGGGTTTAGGGCTTAGGGTTTAGGGTTCAGGTTTAGGGTTTAGGGCCTAGGGTTTAGGAACCCCATACAGGGTTTAGGGTTTAGGGCCTGGGGTTTAGGAACCCCATACCGGGTTTAGGGTTTAAGGCTTAGGGTTTAGGAACCCCATACAGGGTTCAGGGTTTAGGGTTCAGGGTTTAGGAACCCCACACAGGGTTCAGGTTTAGGGCTTCAGGGTTTAGGAACCCCATACAGGGTTTAGGGTTTAGTAGGAGCCCCATACAGGGTTAAGGGTCTAGGGCTTAGGGTTTAGGAACCCCATACAGGGTTTAGGGTTTAAGGCTTAGGGTTTAGGAACCCCATACAGACAGGGTTTAGGGTTTAGGATTCAGGGTTTAGGAACCCCATACAGGGTTTAGGGTTTAGGGTCCAGGGTTTAGGAACCCCAAACAGGGTTTAGGGTTTAGGGCTTCGGGTTTAGGAACCCCATCCAGGGTTCAGGGTTTAGGGCTTAGGGTTTAGGAACCCCATAAACGGTTTAGGGTTTAGGACTCAGAGTTTGGGAACCCCATACCGGGTTTAGGGTTTAGGGCTAAGGGTTTAGCAACCCCATACACGGTTTAGGGTTTAATGTTTAGGGACCCCATACGCCCTAAACCCTAAACCCTGGAGAAGGTCGGTTCGGGTTCATGCACACCATACCTCGCTTAACAAACTTTACGGCACTATTTCTCCCGAGACTCCCAAACCTCGTGATAGAGTTTAGGGTTTAGGGTTTAGGGTTTAGGAATGTATACCTGAAATCAGAAGCATTTACCAATCAAAGGTATAATATAGCCGCCTAAATAATTACCCATATTATTTTTGGGGTTCCTTATTATACTAGATAATCATTAAGGGCCCTATGTTATTCCAAGGTCACGGGGTGTCTCAGAGTATTTGCCTCCTAGCCTGCCATCTTCCGTGCCTTTTTTGCAAACCAGGCGCAGAGCCATGGTATCGAGGACACCGGATTACCGACAGGCTGTTCGAAAGGCCACACAAACTTTTGAACCAAAACAGCAGCGGCGGCGTGAGCATTTAGATGGGTCTCTAATTTAGGGGTCCGCTTGCAGGTCCCCGATGTAGTACGGTATCCGTATAAGAAGCACCCCAAAAGGGACCCTCATTTAGAGAACTGCCCATAGCGAATCCTTTGAGTACCCTTATAGAAACCCTATAGAAAGCCTTATAGATCCCTTTAAGGGGACCCTAAAAGGGACCCGAATTTAGAGAACCACCAGTTTGTGTGCGAGCTGAGATTGTGATAGCTTTGGGCGTCAAGTCTGCGCAGGGAGCTTGGAGGCTTCTTGACGGTTTAGGGTTTAGGAGTTTGAGCTTTAGGGTTTAGGAGTTTAGGGTTTAGGAGTTTAGGGTTTAGGAGTTTAAGGTTTAGGAGATTGCCGCAGTTACACCTTTTACAACCGCGACCTAATTAGTGTAAGGCACATTAAGGACCGAAGGTTCCAAAGTTCGGGAATTTAAGTCATAAGGATTTAGTGCGCAAGCGCGGTACGTGGAGGGACTTCAGGGCGTAACCTGCGTAGACCTTAAGGGCAGGAAGGCTCAAGCAGGAAACACCGACACAAAAGCTGCACCCCGAAAACCAAACCCGTTGAGGACGTTAAGTGCTGCGGCATCCAAATAATTCCCAATACCTGTCAGTGTCCCTAAACCCTAAATCCTAAACCCTAAACGCCTTAAACTACCACGACCTACTTTTTGTAGAGCCCCTAAAACTTCTATATTCGGGTTTCTCACAAGAACCTGCAGAGAGGTAGGTTGTGGTAGTTCAAAGTATACCTGAACCCTGAGAAAGTTACCTTCAACGCGCCTTGGTTTTGCTTTCTTGACACATTTCCCTGTAAGGACGGTAAATCGCCTACCTTTTTCAAGCTACAGGTCCTTCGACCCTAAACCGAACCCGAAACCCGAAACCCTAAACCGAACCCTAAACAAAGATAAGGGCTTCGAAGATTCCGTGCTTGTAGCTGCGGGCTGTCGCCGGTGTCTTTGCGGACCCTTTGTACCAAGACCCCCCACATCAACAAACCCCTACTTAAACTCTTCCTGGGACTCTACTTGGAGGGTCGGCGGACTTAGTAAGTAGTTCTTGGAAAGAGTTATAAGTATCATAACCCCAGTTAGGACCCCTGTTAGGGTACTTATAAGTCTACTTACTACCCACTTACTAAGTCCCCCGACCCTCCAAGTAATTACCTACAGTTTGATGGATTCTACCTATGTGTTATAAGGGGTAATGGATGCTAAACTTCAGGTAAAGAGAGTTACAGGTTAATTAACCCTAATTAAACCCCCAAGAACCTAAACCCTAAATACAGAAACCCTAAACCCATAAATTCGTAACCCTAACCCCACTCACCCCCCCGCCCCCCCAAGATTTAAACCCTAAGCCCAAAAGCTCGTAACCCTGCACCCCCCAATTTCTAAACCCGAAGCCCGTAAACTCTTAACCCAAACCCCTCCAAGATTCGAGTGATGTAAACCCTGCCCCTAACAACCCTAAACCCTAGAGCTAAACCCCAAACCCTAAACCCACAACATCGAACCCTGCCTCTTCCTGGAGATCTCCACGCTAAACCCAAAACCCTAAAGCTTAGGGCTTCAAGGGTTTAGGGGTTTAGGGTCTAGGGTTTAGGGGTTTAGGGGTTTAGGGTTTAGGGTTTATAAGGTTTCCTAAGCCCTAAACTAGGGATCAAAATCAATAGAGTTTCGGGTTTAGGGCTTACGGTTTAGAGTAGGGTTTTGGGCTCTTTTATAGTATGGTGAAATAAGCAACCCTTATGAGAATCATATTGGTAATTTTTCAAGGTTCCACAGTAGACAGTAGCCACTTAGTAGTGAGGGTACCCATTTTCCGGCTATTCGGTTTGAAGAAGCGAACAGGGAAAGAAAGAGGGCAAAATGGTACTAGGGTATAGTTAGAATAAGGAACCTAAGGAACATGTGGGTAGTATACCCTAAACCCTAAACCCTAAACGCTAAACCCTTAGGCTTCTATGAGCCCTCGCACGGAGTGGTGCTCAGCTCAAGGCAGTGAAGGAATTCAAGTCATTAGTAGACCTATAACACAGGGGCCTCAAGAATTCGAATATGGGCTTCTAAGTTTCTAGGGTTTAGGGTTTAGGGTTTAGCGTTGTCATAGGTTCGTCGTTTAGAGTTTTTTTAACTAGGTTTTAGTATACAGCGGCCGTCATGATTAGAATAGGGTTTGGGGGGTACATTATACGCCAGTGATATTTGGAAATATAGTGGGGCACTAACAATAATAATTCAACCTCGACAATACAAACCTTGTTTGTTTTTTTTTTACCAGGGCCCCTGCGAATTCCGCTTCTCCCTCCAAATATCTCAAAGTAGGAAATACTAACCCCAAACCCTAAACCCTAACCCCTAAACCCTAAACCCTTTACCATTTGTGCGTTTGGAGTCTTCGGGATTCTATATCAGCGTTACAGTTTCGGGCTTTAGGGTTTAGGGCCTGAGCTCATAGAGCTTCGGATTAAGGGCAGGAGCGAATCTTAAAGCCCTAAGCCCTCGAAGCTGAAACCCCTACACCAGCCGTTAGATATCCAGATGTGAGAGCTCTGGTTTTCGCATCTTAACTGCTACCAGGGGTTGGCATTTAGGGTTTAACGCAGCTAACTACCGATACCCTCTTCCAGATTTCTGGCTTCTGGGCGGTACATATAAGCCCCGATACTAACAGCGACACTATAAGCGAGATTGCAGTACTTGTGCCAGGAGCAATGCTTCTCGCGTAAATGACAGCATCCGCGCTCAGTGGGTGATTTTCCCAGCTGTATGGATGCTTCATCTGAGGATCGAACAAACCCAAAACCCTACACCCTAAACCTTAAGGAACCTCACATGCCAGGAGCTCCGAGAGTTCAGGGTAAGCGGAGCAGACAACATTGAGTTTCCGACATTAGACTTCCCAGAACAAGACATCTTTACACAAAACATCCTAATATTCAAGTCTACATGAAGGCCATGGGGTCTCTAGCTTCTACACACACTCTCACATAACAGGAGGTTTGGTTTGCTCTCCCGTGTGAGGCAACTTTTTGCATTGCGGTTCGAGCAAACTCGTCTTGATTGCCTCCTTACTGGAGCTGCAACTTTTGTAGATTTTTATTGTCTAGGTTCCCCAGTAGCCCCTAAATAATAAAGGTACCCTTTTTCCTACTATTTGGTTTTATTAAGGGAACCCAAAAAGACAAGGGCAAAAGGGTATTACTGGGGAACCTAGTTGTGGTGCATACCTGGAGCATTGCACCAGGGTCGACTACGACGAAGGCACACTGAACCCTCAAACTGACGTTTGGGTGCTACATTGCTGCCAATGGTCCTTAGGGTTTTGGGTTTAGGGTATATTCTCACTAAACCCTAAACTCTAAACCAATTTCTACGATTGCATGTGAACAGAAAGCCTTGAGACTTTAGAGGAACAGCATATCAAGCACGGTGGAAAAACTACTAAGGCTGCTACGGTAGTGTGGCTACAGCTGCAAGCTACTGCGACTGCTAGAATTGATGTCTTCGCCAAAGCCTTGAAATCGGCACTAGACCTTTTAAACCCAACCCCTCTATAAACCCCAAACCCAAAACAGAACACTATGCCTGACACTTCAGACAGGTTCGGGCCTTAGTAAGTATTCAGGAAGTACTTAATGCAGACCCCTGGTGAATAAGACCCCGTCTTTAAATCTAAGGGCTCTAATGTAGCAGTACCCTAATACACGTATACGCGGGAGCGGTTTATGGATCAGGGCCCTGCAAATTGACGGGAATATATATGTAGCCTTATTCGCCTAATTATTGTATATACGGGATCTACAACCTCACTTACTAATTACATGATACAAGTAAATGTGGCAGATGCAATAGAAGACTATAGAGGAGCCCTGAACCAAGAAACCTCCGGCAGCCATGCAGCCCATGGACCTATCAACATTACGCAATTAAACCCTAAACGCTACGACCGGCACCTAATATACTCAGAAACCTGCAGGTTAAAGTTTGCATTGAAGGGCTCTGGGCGTACACGAGTATTGCAGTCTGGTATGGCTTCACAGCTTGCCAAATGATTACTGACTACTGTGTACACAGAACTAGCGGCAAAATGTCAGCGGAGTTTCCAAACAATGTACGGTCCCCAACAACGACGGAGCCTGGGCGGGCCTAGACAGTGCACTCTGTCCAATCCTAGGAGCCCAGTTGCCTGTATAGTGGGACACTGTCCCATAAACCCTATATAAACCTTATAAATATAAATATAAATATAAATATATATATATATATATATACCCATAACCCAGTAACTTACTTTCTATGAGGCCAGGACGGGACTGTGGAGAGAAGCCGACTTGAATGAATAAGGCTAAGGTTTAGGGTTTAGGGCTTAGGGTTTATAGCTCTGAACGGAAAAATCCAGAGTGTTGCTGCACTGATTGCGTAGTCTTCCAAAATCACATGTAGAAGTCACTATATACGGCTTGTAGATTCCGTCGTCGAGTCGACACGGTGTGCGCATACGTGGTGAAACAACCTATGTTATGCTGCAATATTCAACAGGCTCCACAAGCGGGATTAAGGTAGGTGGGAGATTCCTTTGTAAGGGTTTCTGCATGAAGGATCCTTAATCCCACCTCTTCGTCTCACCTTTGGAGGCCCCTGAAATGTCACCAAGGCAGATAGCGGCATCCCGGCACGAGCCGGGCATGGCCGAGCCAAACGAAGAATGATTAGACTCCTGCTTCAAACCCTACAACATTTAGTGTTTTGGCTACTTGGAAATGTGTACTGGGCTCTAAGTATAGTCAGGCAGTGACTATCATATATGCGGGTATCCTAGATCTTAAACCCCATATCCTATTCCCCATGCCCTAAGCCCAAAGCCGTTCGGCTGGATTTCTTCAATTTAGCCCTGCAGCCCCATATTATAGGACCTAAGCTATCCTAAACTAAACCCAAGCCCGCACAAAACCCGAATCCCTTCACCCTGCACCCTTCAGCCCGGAAAGCGCCAACGTCTCAGAGTAATAAGTCTAGATTTTTAGGTATTACGGGTCTTTGGGGAAGAATCCAAGTGTCACAGATGCCCTCTTTGGGGTCTAGATATTCGCGGAAACCCCACACCCCTGAACCCCCAGCCCTGAGCCCCAAACCCTAAAACCCTCGAATTTTCAGAGCAGTTCTTAAGTGGTGACCATAAGGGCTTGGTAAAAGGGCTTAATTTACACGTCTGAATAGTTTGTAAAAACCTACGTATCATGGTTCGGGGCTCAGGGTTTACAGCTTGGGGTTCGCGGACGCTTGGTTTACGGTTCAAACTGACTGACATGTGTGAGGTTTGGGAGATTAAATTTCACGGATGTTTCAGTCTTGCTTTGGGACACGGAACACAAAACTCAAAACCCCAAACCTTACACACCCAAAAACATGTCCAAAAACATGTAGGGGTGAGGCTCTAGAAAGCAGAAGACACCGGATGTAGCAACATGTAGCAGCAATTAAGGAAGATGTCCGTGAAGGGCAAAGGTGTGTTCAAGTATCTGGACTAGTTTAGGGGTCATGAGTCTCTGGAAACCCCAATGACACCTTCCACGCGTCTTAACCTTAAGAAAGAAGTCTCCGAAGCAGCCATGCCAGGGCAGGGTTCTTCGAAAAATCACTCCGGATCTCGCTAAAGATTAGCAACCGGAAACGGTAGACAGTATGCGGGCGTGCCGCCAGTTTTCGCAGTCAGTCGTCGACTATTGGCCTGCCCCTGTGTGAATTTCTGAGGGTTTCTGGGTGTATAGAGGGCTTGGGGCTCAGAGTTATATGTGCGTTTGTTGTTGTTTTTTTGTTTTGTGTGTCTGTGTGTGTGTGTGTGTTTGTGTTTGTCTGTGTGTGTGTGTCTGTGTGGGGGGGGGGGGGCGGCGGTCGGGGTTCCACGAGTGCAAGGCCTGACCTAGGGATCAGATTGTGTCAGCGCAGATCCCTTAACAGCGAGGGAAAATAGACGTTGCAACTAACTGCCATCTGTGTTTTTATCATGCTAGCAGGAGCTCAGTCATGACCGTGCACACAGTACTATAATATAGGGGCCTTAATAATTAGAACAGGATCTTGGGGCCCATTATATTGTAACGATAATCAGGAACTCCCAAGACAGTTTTGGTAATTTTTTAGGCCCCTACATTATTTGTACTCGACCACCAGGATACCACCAGGACCGAAGAGCACTGCGACCAGGACGACCACCACCAGCAGACCGCCGGCAGACCATCCGGACGAGACCACCAAGAGACTAATGTAGGGGGCTTTATAATTACAACAGGTTTTGGGGTCCATGAAACTATACTTACAATAAGGAGCCATCAAAATAGTAAATGTAAAGAACTATTTAAGCCACTATATTAGCAGGAACTCACAAGCAACGACCAAGAGACAACCAAGACCAAGAGCATCAGGAGGCCAAGAGACCAGCAGGAGACGACTTGGACCACCAAGAGACCACTGGGACACCAGCAGACGAGACCAGCACCAAACCACCAGGGGACCAGGACAGCATCCACGGAACACCAGGAGATCATCAGAAAGCCACCAGGTGACGCTAGGACCAGCAGCACCAGAAAACCACGAGGACAGTTTTGGGTTCCCACCAATAACTGGCACATTGAGGACCACGCCCGGCATGCCTTCCCAGAGCCGCCAACCACGCCAACGAATGATGCGCGAATGTTGCGGGCATACTCCACCCGTCGATGTCGCCTTCTTCTACAGCTGTGACCGCGTGCCACGAAGAGGCCAACACAAGCTGCGCAGCCAACCACCCGGCCACAACGGCAGACGCTCTGACGCAAGGAACACAGGGTCGGGATGGCTGGACCTGGAACGCTGTACCTACGGCGGGTCACTCCTGGGCGGGCTGGCAAGATTCATCCTGACGCGGCGAGAGTGGCAAGATTGGGAGCAAGATGGAAATCCTTCGGTGTCTTCGCCCTCTACCTGGACTTCGACTTCTACCGAGGCTCTCGGTCCAACTACGTCGTCTACTACAATTGCAATTGGTTGCAGGAGGCGGCTTGTACCCAGACGTCACGCCTGTGGATCCCGTCGTCTCAATAGGCTTATGCAGATGACGAACAGTGAGCGAGCACGCCTTGATGAGGCTGGACCCACAGTCGTGTGGAGCAGATGTTGGGGGCCCTCGTTCGTCACCAAGATCAAGGGCAAGGACCAGAGAGCAGGTGGACGTTGGATTGTTTCGTCCGACGCGCCTCGGAGGGAGTGGAAGCAGTGGAGGCGATACTCGATGTCTTCGCACGTCGACTTGTTCCGCGAGGTTTTCTCCCAGTCAGACGAGTTCCTCAACAAGAAATGCAGCGTCGGAACACGTTCAATTGGATAAGAGGATATACGGACACGATCCTGCACACCATCGAGGGCCATCTCCAGGCCAGACTGCAAGCTGGAGAGACTGAAGTGACACCGGCAGGTTCGCAGGGAAGTCCGAGTAGCGGGTAGGGTCGGTAGCTGTGAATACCACTGAGCATGAAGAAGGCGATACAACAGAAGCTGCCTCCTCATCGATGGATAGGTCGAGCAGTCCATCTGGGACCAGGCTGAGCGTCCAAACACGAACAGTTCACACCCGCATGGCCCTCCTCCGCTCCTCCCGGTTAACATTCTCCAAGGCCTGCCGGGGTTAGCTCTGCCCCAGCTGGCATATGGCGCGACTGGGATGAGAATCCAGATGGGGTCGGCGCTGCGCCAGCCTCTTCCGCGTCGTCCAGGTCCTCAACCAGCCTAGCATTGACAGCCTTGTGCACTTCGCTCTCAACAACAACATCCTTGGCAGTGCTTGCTCAGCAGATGGCCGCTCAGCAGGATGTATAGTTGGGGATGGAGGCTCCATTGAACCTGGGATGATCTGTTGGAGTACAACACCACATTGGTCGATCCGAAGCGACGCGGACCCTGTCGACCGTCCTGCCTTGTTTTTGGCATGCTGTTGGAGCCACGGAGGTTTCCACTCTCCCTTAAAGTAGGACGCCATTCGTGGTTGTTTGTTCAGGATTCGTCTCATGCCCTGGTCACCCACATGTTGTCGTTCTTCGGGAGTGCGAAGTCGAGGAATCCATATCTCTCGCTGCCAAAATCCAACTCCACCTGTCGACGAATTGCTCGATGATGCCATTCCCGATTCTGTGTCAGCATGGCCATCGTGATCCATGTCCTCCCATGCTGTAGTTGACAAATTAACATCCGCGGGTGCAGCACCAACACAGGGACAGAGCGGCTTGTCGTCGAAGGAGAAAGTTGGTGCCGCCGCCATCGTCTCATTCAGCCCTTCGGCTGAATTGTCCAATCGTCTCTTCCAGCAGGGTGGCCTCCACCGTGTGCTCAGGCTCTTGAGAGAAGGGGACACCAGAGGTCCATCTGCACAAAACAAACCATGCAGTCGTTCCTGACGGCGGTTGTGGATCGTGCCACTTGCATGATGCCATTTGTCTCGGCCAGCTCGCCATTGTCCTCCACGCTGCGTGATGCCACCATCCATGTTCGAGTCTTGCACTGTTGAGGTATCCGTAGAAGCAGGCATCGACATCGAAGTCAGCCAGGACGAGGACGCGGAGCACGACGAGGAGAAAGAAGCGCCTTGGGGCTGTGGCTGTTCGGGCAGGTGCATCTCTTCCCGGGCCGATGTCGTCCATTCTGATTGAGAGGGTCCCTGGGATGACGAATGTCCCAGCGTTCACGTGCTCGGGGATCTTCCACGCCAGGTTCGGCCACCCCCTAGTTTGGCAAGCCAGCTCTCCTTATTTTCAGGATCACGGACTGACAGCAAGTCTAGCGATGGTTCTACGAGCACAAAAGGCAGGGTCCTCGGGTATGGGAGCCAGGGCTGCAGCCGGTTCTGCGACATTCGTCATGCTGCGAGTCGGCCATCTCCTCAGTTTGGAAGGCGAGTGTTTAGGGTTTGCGGTTTAGGGATAGGACGCCAGTGACAAGTATGCACGGATGCGCGCGCGCCTGCGGCATCCTGTCTAGATGCAGCGACCAGATTTGCAGCGTTTGCTGTAGACAATGGGACCCGCCGCGACATCAAGCGACAAAAAAACACAAAACGCTTAGGATACATTGATGACGCTGCAAAAGTCCGCATCTACGGATCAAAGCTTAATATTTATGAACCTCTGTGGACTCCTCATACGCCCTAAACCTTAAACCCTAAAGGTCAGGCTTGATTGTTGACGTTGGAGGTATCCTCGTACCACTGGCAGGAGCAGACTAGCGATTGCCGGCTGGAAGCAAGAACCAATGATGCACGGGACTTGGGCGATCAACTCTGGTGGGGCTTTGGGGTTCAAGGTTCACAAGCCCTAAAGCCTTAACCCAAAACGGCTGTGGCCTTTACCATTCCAATGCTTAGGACTTGCCGGCTGGCTAGATTGGGAGGCGAACGCTGTACAGTCTCCTGCCAAGCTTCCCTAAACCCCAAGACCCTGGGTTCTCCCAAGCGCACCAGCTGCACAGAGGATCCTGCGAGGACTGCTTATTAAGCTATTGGGGATTGGGGTTGGGGTTTACACTGCCACAACCACTTCCAGCACCTGCTCG
>CAJNDV010036679.1:1492-21842 GCA_905221635.1 Symbiodinium sp. CCMP2456 | reverse complement strand
AGCTTGTTGTTCACGAAGAGGAAGGGGGTGGCAGTCCAAAGAAGCAGAAGATAGATAACGGCATAGAAGCTGCGGCTGACCCTGATGCAGAACTTGAAGAGCTCTTGGCACAGAAGAGGAAGTCAGATGCAGCAGAGGCTCCAGCCTGGGCTCTGTCTCTCCAATCCCACATCTCTCTTGAACTTCAGAAGTTCGGGGAGACAGTTCATGGTCTACACAGTAGGGTCCAGATCATCGAGGACAACAGGGCGACTGATAGCGCCAGGTTGGACGCTCTTTCCCGTCAGGTTGAGGATCTCGCGAGGCTTGTTGAATCGTCTCCTACATCATCATCAGTTCCCTTCCACAATACTGGATTTCGGGGCTGCGCTTCTGGAGATGATCCCTGGGCAAAGTACAAGCAGAACAAGCAGACACCATCGAGGCCGGTTGACTCAAACAAGGCCAGTCCTCTGGTTGATGTTCTCGGCACAGCTCCAGCTCCAGACACTGACTACTCGCACATCATTGTGGGTGGATGGGAGTTTGATTCACATCGTCGGGACATACTCAGAGACCTTGAGCGGCTTCTCTCCACCTTCAGCCAAGAACATCGGGTGCAAATTACACGACACATCGTCTACGGTCAGCGGGCCCGTGTTGCTCACGTGTACTTGGTAGAGACAGATCTGCGGGCTTCCGCAGACCGGTTCTATGCCATTCAGGAGGCCTACAGCAAGAAAATTAATACCTCCAAGGGTGTGCCAATCTGGTTGTCGCCAAACAGAACAGCTGAGAAAAGACTCCAGAATAAGCTTACTGGCCTTGCGGGTGAGGTTCTTGTGAAGATCTGGCCGACTGAGGGGAAACCTACTCTCGAGTACAATTACAGCAAACAGATCATATGGGTCGATGGTTGCAGAATGGCTTCGAGTTCTTCTGGCCTTCTGTTCGCTGCGCGCGCCGACAAGATCATTGCCGTTGTGATTTCCGACGGGGAGGGTAACAAAGCAACCTTCTACTACAACTTGACGACCCTGAGTACCAAGCTTGGCCTTGAAACAGCACAGATTGAAATTCAGTTGCATGAAGCTTCGGCGGAAGGTCTCTGACACTCGTCCTCTGTACTAGTGAGGGGCTTTCAGATGTTCTATGTTGATACCTGGAATATAAAGGGCAGAAACATGGACACTTTCATTAATTATCTACACCTGGTGGATCCTTGTACAGACGCCATCGCACTACAAGAAGTGGGCGGATTAGGGCAGCTCGATACCATCATTTGTGTGGATGACTATTTGCAACTCAACGAGTATATCTTCGATGACGGGGAGGCTTCCGATTACCGATGTTTTGGTACCGACAAATGTGAATCATACTTAGGCCAGATGATCTTGATTGCTAGGGAGGCGGCTGAGTACGTTTGCGAGTCCTTCTGTGGCAAGCGAGTGATAGGCGTTAAGTACCGTGACAGATCGGGCCAGGAGCGTTGGATATTTTCGGTGCATCTCCCTCATTGTGACAATGACGATTCCGTTTTCGAGGGCGCTTTGCATGAGCTACGGACGTTATGCAATTCACATCAACAAGAGGAGACCGTTTTCATTGGAGATTTTAATACAGATGTGGGGTCGGATAGGGCAATCATCTTGGAAAGTACACTACAAGAATATGGCTTCACTATACATCGACCAGGTCATCCAACTAGGTTTGGACCATGTTCTGCTTCCTGCCTTGACTTCGCGGCCTGCAGCCAACCCATGACGAGACGTCTTCTGCCTCATCAGTCTTCCATCAAAGTTGTTTCCACTTCCCGTCTCGAGCTTGGATCTGATCATGAAAGGGTTTCTTTCGAGGTGATTTTCGGAGAAAGGGTCAAGGCTTCTAAGGCACCTCGACGTTCCCATGCTGCGCGGGGGAAGTGTGGAAGATACTCTGTAAAGACTGGCCTGGCGGATTGTTTACAGTGCATTGTGGATGACGTCACAAAGTTGGATCTGCACGGACAGTGGGAAGTACTCAAACAAATCCAACGACAATATTGCTATCGTGTACCCACGCACAAGTACAAGGACTCTGCTGGGTTAAAGCACATGTGTCGCGAACGGCGTGAGACGTCCGATCCAACTTTGAAGGCATCTTTGACACGCGCTATCTTGTCCAGGCGTTCTGCTGAGAAGGCCGCATGGCTTCAGGATTTGGAAGCCCGTGCCTCCAGCGGGGATGCGTGGGCCATAGCATACCTCAAGAAACGGCTGGCACATCAGAAAACCTCCTGGGATCCTTTGATTGTTGCTCAGGGGGGCAGCGCCGAGGCAGCAGATGCAGTTAAATCACATTTTCAACAAATCCTACACCCGACTGTCCCGGATATGTGTGCAGCGGAATGCCAGGCACTCTTTCAAGGATTCTTGCAATCTGCTGAAACGGAATCTGTGACGCCGTTTACTTGGGAAGAAGTGTCAAAGGCGGTTGACCACCTCAAAATCAACAAAACAAGCGGACGCAGTGGCATTCCCGGAGAACTTTTCAAGGCCATGTGGCAGGAGACCTCGGGTCAACAACTGGTTTTGGCCTTCTGTAACCGCATGCTCCTTGAGCCCCGGCACCCGGAGGATTTGCGCAGTGCCTTTGTGACACTCTTGCCCAAAGTGCAACATGTCGGAGAGCCACGCCAGATTCGTCCAATTAACCTTGTGGAACAATGTCACAAGATGTTTTCCTACTTATTGGTGCAGCGCCTTCAAGCTCGATGGCCGATACCCACAACACAGCATGGTGCCATCAAAGGCGGTCAAACCCTTGACGCTCTTGCATCAGCCCACTGGAACATTGCAGCTGACTCGATCAAACAAAAGACTGGCAGAATCTGGCTAAACACGGACATTGAGTCCGCCTTCGACAGTTTGCAGCATCAGTTTCTCATTAAGTTCCTTGACAAGCACACCCCAAAGGGATGTCGTCGAGAGGCTTCAATGCTACTTTTCTTGGTCTTTGGTCCCGTCCTCCACTTTACGTTCCAAGGCCTGTCATGGAGTTTTGGCCAAACTTGTGGGGTACAGCAAGGCCACTGTCACTCAGCGACTTTGTTCTCATTCGTGGTGGGTCACTTACTTCAGGAGATTTTTCAGACGTGGACTTTACAGGGGGAGACAAGTGACATTCAGTCTTGGGGTTGGCTATTTGTCGACGACCTTATCCTCATCTTTGATTCTTGGTATCAAGCTAGACGTTTAGTTCCTCTTCTCCAACAACAGTTCCTAAAGGCAGGCCTTCGGTTCAGTCCCGCGAAGACAGAACTGCTGGGCATGCAAGGCACGCTCAGTCTTGGAAAGCAACTCGAGTGGGCGTCGGACGACTTTTTGCATCAGGTCAAGTGGGTGACTGCGACGACGTATTTACGTAAGCCCTTGACCCACTTCCCAACTTCCGAATCCCTGACTACGATATTGTTTCCTGGTGCAAAGCGTCGTGCACATCAAGCCTTTCACAGTCTTCGTGCAACTTTGAAAGGACTTCGTTGGGGAGATCCCATGCTAGGCATACGTCTTGCTCAGAGATATGTCTTCTCCACATTTGCATGGTATGCGCCTTTGATGTTTCCTTCCCAAGTGCTTCTGCAAGCTTTGGCTTCTCTGCAGGTTACCATTTTGGTTCGTATGTTGCACCTCTTCATTCCACACACGGCATCTGAAGACGTTGCATTTTATCTGCACAGGATACGCCGTCGAGCTATCTTGGTCATGCTTGCTCATGTCCTACCTAGCAGCTGGAGTTGTCAGTGGCAGCTGCGCACTTGGAACTACCTTGGTCATGTACTTCGTAAGCCGGAACAACACTCAGCGAAACAGGCCCTCAAGAGACTTCATGATGCACAGCGCCCTAGAGGTGGGGTTGTGACCTCGCCTATAACTTGGGCGAGACATCTGCTGATGACAGCTTGCCCTGAAGCCTCGCAGCTCTGCCCCTGGGACACGATGTGTCACCTGGCGAGTGATCGCGATATGTGGGCTCACCGCGGCAGGTCTGCAATTCTGACTTCGCTTGAGCAGCACATTCACCCCATTGTGCATCTGAGTGTGTGTCCCAAGTGGCAGCTTTTCGTTCAGCAACATGTACCCTGGCTGTTCACGGTGTGTTTGTTGTGGCATGAGGAAGCTTGGTGCCTGGTGTGGATCGATACGATCGAAGGTGTCTGCCAGCTATCCCTGGACGACTTGTCGCAGTCTTGCTTCCTGCATTTCATCAGTCATGTACGGATGCTATACAATCCCTTTGCTCTTCAGTTCGGTCTCAGTCAAGATGATTATGATGTTGCGTGCAGTGCCCTGCATGGTGTTTCCAACGAATCATTCAAGCAATTCCAACTTGTTGTCATGTGTGAAGTCATTCCGAAGACATGGTTGGCGAGAGTCCGAAGGCTTCTAGCCAGCACGGGCTGTTCGACTTCTAGATGCCGTTCACTTGTTCGTTCCTATTAACTGGTTAGATCCCACATTCGTAACTTTCAAACGATTGTAATTCATTTGCCTGGTTTAAACCATCGACCGCTTCGCAAGAAATTTGAAAGATGGCACATTTATGTGCCCGATATGACACGATATCGTAACTTATCGTAGCCATGCACGCGATGTACAGCAATGTGTCGTTTCACTCGCAAATATGCTGTCACGAGCATCCTGCATGTTTCACAGCTGCGGGTTCAAGCAAAAAAAACCCTAAGCCCACAGACCCTAATTTTTACGTATAAACATTATCATGAAGTCACATATAATACATATATATATATATACATATAGGTATATATATATATATATATGTATACACGTGCACACACATATATACATATATACATAAATATAGATAAAAATAAATAAATAAATAAATAAATAAATATATATATATATTAATATTATATAATATATGTTAAAATCATACGCATGTTTCTACGGGGAAGATTATTATATACGATATATTGTGCTGGGAACGAGCGAGCCCGGGCACAAAAATATATATCCCCGCTTTTCAGTCGATTCGTCGGTCAGTGAATGCCAAGATCGGTGGAAGCAGGCTGGAATTCATGCAGCGACTGCAAGAACATGTTCTGCATGAGCTTAAATGTGAACATGTTGCTATGCCACAGGGTTTTGTTCGAGCGCCACGCCACACACATATATGCCATGTGTAGCATAGTGTACGATCATGGAGCTCCATCGAATTCTCCGGAGGATGACTATCAGATCTGCTTTAATATAGGTTTACATATCGTAGCCATGCCCTCCGTCGAAGCTGGTCTTTCTCGCAAGTCGAAGGTTGGCAAGCTGGCAAGCCTGATCTGGGACAACTTATGCCGAGACTACTTGTCTGATATCAGGGATACAGGGGCGCTGGTTCCCACTAATTCGCTGAGGCATCGTACCACGAGGCACAGGTTGCTTTGGGCCTCCAAGCTAGGGGGGCGATGGTTTACAGATGGGATGATCAAAGATGCACTGGCCCAAGTTCTTGATTCTCCTGGCCTTGAGCTCCCAGAAACACCAGGTTTTTCAAAAGACAACTGGCTTAGCACTACCTCAGCTAGTTTGTCGAAGCTATTGTCGAGGGCCCGAAGAAGCACCGTGACCCCAGAAGCCATGGATTGGGACGAGACGCAAGTTTGCGAGCAGTTAACCCTGGACCCGACGGAGGACTGAGCGTAGATATACTCGGAAATATTTCAGGGATTTTGCTATATCTGCCAAGCCCCGCGGGCAGGACTCGCAAAAGGTACTGGTGGACAGGCTGAAATCTTCTGGCCACTTCGACAGTGTTTCTTGCCTTTCGATAGCTAACATGCAGGCATGATTTGTGTTAGTTTATAATCTAGTTTGTCTTTAATATAAGGATTGCGAAATCCGGCCGGCGAAGCGCCTCCGACTTCGTGGCAAGACGTGCCCGTGCTATGGATCCAGCATGTTTCGAACAGATATATAGGTCATATCACGCGATCATGCGATCCCAAGGCCGAGCTATCTTTGCATTCCCGATGCTGAGGAAGTTGCTCCGTTCAAGATATATATACTCGTGTGATTCTGGTAGAGCTTGCTTTACGGCATATGTGGCACGATAAGCTGAGGACGAGGATCCTGATGAGGAAAACAACGATGAGAACTATGAAAATTACGAAGGTCCTGCTCCGGTTGCTTGGGATAGAACGGTAGGTCGCAAGATGAGTATATATTCTCCAACCAACAGATAATATCTGACCCATTCGATATCTCAGGACTGGGTCGATGGAGAGGGTGATCAGCTAATGGGCCTGGAGCGCGACGCAAGTCCGCAAGTGTCCGTGTGTTGGACTTTCAGATGTGTAATCTTATAAGTTGCTGGATCTGAGGCGAGTGATGATGGTCATGATTTTCATGAGCCGAAGTACTATGCGCAGGACCCTTTATCATATATTCTAAATTCCGAATTATTCCTATATAAAGCCTATTATACCCTGGCCGTGTGCGATAAACAAATTATTAGATCAATAATTGTTTGAGCCTTGTGTGTTTAGATATTATATATAATATATGTGTACATATATATAGATAATTTTATATTTATTTATTATTTATTTATTTAGAATATATACTGTAATATTTCAGATCTCTTTAAATACACATTCAGGACGGCACTGACTTTGATTGGGAGGCAGCCCACGAGGGGCATGTGAAATGGTGCCAGGCAGCGGGTGTGAATCCGGAAGTGACATCTGCAGAGGAAGAGCCTGAGACAGAGCCTGCTGCGGAGACCGTCAGCAAGTGCGGCTCTTGCCATTGGTTGGACGGTGACGGGCGGTGGCACGTCGGGCCTGTCCCCGAGCTCGATGATGAGACCACCGGCCAGAATGATGGGGCCGAGGGCCAGGACGCGCAGTGGGAGGCCGATGGAGATGATCTCGAGGTTCCCGAGCAGGATGACGAGCCGTGGGAACAAGCTGCCGAGAATGATGATCCCCGCGAGCGGGCCGAGCAATGGGGAGCTTGCGAGAATGACGATCCCGAGCAGGCCGGGGATGAAGCTTGGGAGGATGATGATCCTTGCGAGCAGGCCGAACAATGGGAAGCTTGCGAGGTTCACGATCCCGAGCAGGCTGCGGATGAAGCTTGGGAGAATGATGATCCCCGCGAGCAGGCGGAGCAGTGGGAAGCTTGGGAGAATGAAGATCCCAAGCATGACGAGCAGCGGGAAGATGACGAGAATGATGATCCCGAGCAGGAGGAGCAGTGGGAAGATGGCGAGAATGATGATCCCGAGCAGGACGAGCAGTGGAAAGATGGCGAGAATGATGGTCCCGAGCAGGACGAACAGTGGGAAGATGGCGAGAATGATGATCCCAAGCCGGACGAGCAGTGCGAAGATGCTGATGATGAAGATGCGGGCCAGTGCCCCAAGCATGAGAAGCAGCGGAATGAAGAGTGGCCTGAGAGTGGCCAACCAAAGGAGGCTCCAGGTGATCACGTGGCCGGAAGCGCCGAGGCCGATTCCACATGGGTAAATTGGCCAAGAGCGGCAGCCACGAACGTGACCCAGGACTACCCCACGAAAGACGACCAACAGCGCCTCGATGCCTGGTGGTCCAAATACCGGGTTAAGGAGATATGCTGACTAACATGGTTCTAACTAATTATACCCTCCCTCTTCCAGTAGATTTTCCGATGTGCGCACAGGAGCCTACCCCCGTCGAGAAGCAGGAGATTGGGAACCCCGACCTGCCCGCAAGCCTCGAGGACAGTGATATTTACGATCGACTTGTAAAGTTGTAAGACATATTATAGGCACACCCGTAAACACTAGATTATACTTAAGGATAACATGGTGTTAGATCATGGAAGTCATTGCAAGCAATGTGCCCATGAAGTTTAAAGAAAGAAAACTCTGTGTAAGCAAAGTTCAATTCGATTGGCACATATATAAATAACTAAGAAAGCATACACATGTGCACGCACCATGTGTACAAAAGTATGTATGTGTGTGACCTCCCGTGGTTTAGGGTTTAATGTTAGGGATAGTTCGAGGTTTAGAGTTATACAGGATGTTGCGAGTATGTTTTGTTTCGGGGATTGATGCTTTTTGGGGATAAGGTATTTTGGTACAGGGAGTAGGACTTTAGTTTAGGGCTGCTAGCTTTAGTTTAGGACTGATAGGTGAATATATGTAGACTATAGGTAGTAACATAAAATATAGTAGACTATGACCATGTCATGTCAATATATAGATGTTATGAACAAAATATCGAACTAGTTTTCTGAATAGCTATTATATACGCCCACCGGTATTATGAAAATAACATTTCCAGTCATAAATCAACAACCGCTACAGTTTCTGCATATGATACCAAACTAAAGATCTAAACGACAGCCATGCACCAGGACATGGCGTCGTGGCTTGATGCGGCAACGGATGACGAGAAGCTTCGGCTTTGCAACCAGCTTGTCGACTCTCGGTGGCTTTGTTACTACAGTCATATATGCAGACTTGCCCCAAATTTGCCCCAAATTAAACACGCATGGCTTTCGGAGCAGAGTTTGTAATGCTTAAGGCTGCAAAATTGAAGAAGCCGGATGGCCTCGCCGATGGACAAGCTTCGACAGCCCCGTCTAGAGCTGAGTATTCATGATCAACCTAGTCATAGCCTAGATCGATGTATAAGATCCCCAGAGACGTCGCCCAGGTGCCGGAGTCCGAAAAGTCACGCCGCAGCTGCCGTGGAGGCCACCGGCCAACGAGTGCATTCGACAATTGTGTGTTTGTGCACGCACGCAGCTACAATCCTACAACCTTGATACGTTTGGTTCAAGAACATCGACCTCAAGATCATTCCAAGAACCGGGGTTCTTGTACATTAACCTACTAAGCTACATTCTTGTTTCGATCGAGGACCATGAGATTTTACTCTATGGCAGGGTTTGTGCTTTGAAGTCAGCTGTTAATTCAAAGCCCAGCCGCATTCTCAAGCTTGCAGGCCGTGATGCCCAGCAACGCGAAGCCTGATCGCACCCGGGACACCAAAGGTCCTGCAGCGACTTCGGCTTGAGATTCGTATTGCACTACAGGGTCCATGGGCTGGCTATATGTTTAGAAGTACGGGTCTTGCGCTTATAGAGGCTGTTCTCGAGTGAGTTTGATTGAATCTAGCTAAGGCATTCGAGATCCCCACAACGAGTGGATTCCCGGGTGTGCCTGACAAAGTCATGAAGGCTGCTCTAGGTGGGACTCATAGTCCGGTCGTCCCTCATTGCCAGAGGCTTTTGGTGGCGGCATGCAAGAACCCCGAAATCCCGCAAACGGATGAGGCAGCACCCGCCACTGGTAAGGATGCCAAACCGAAGCCATCGGCGAAGTCCAAGGCTAGTGCAAAGCCTAAGGCAGGCGCAAAGGCTAAGAGCAAGGGCAAGAAGAAGCAGCTCAAGAGAGCACCCTATGCCGATACAGAATACAATGTCCAGAGAAAGAAGTTCTTTGCCACGTTGCTCATCTGAATATCTACACCTAGGGTGGAACCACTGCCGAAGCTTGAAATTCTAGCCCCTGTGCCATCCCAGGCTTCCGCCAATGCCACAGGCCGAGCGACAGAGCAGGCCGCGAATGTTATATAAGAAAGCTTCGGTGTGTGCGAGAGTTTGGATCAGCGGGTAAGTCTCGTTCTAATTTCTTCGATAGTTGTGATACTTCCCGGCCTGTGGATCGACAAATGATTTTTAGTCTGATGCAGTCCAGCTGCTTCGAAGGATGCAGGTCATAGATCGATGTATGCAAATATATGTATATATATATATACATACCTAATAGTTTTTGGGTCTCCAGGGTATTAAGACGTAGCAAATATAATAGTAAGCATTTTTCATGGATAGAGAAACAATAAACACACAAATGCTTATTAAGGCTACTTATAATAATAATGGTTTGGTCTTAGCTTAATATTAATGGTACCGGTACCTAATATGTTAGCACGAGTAATTAAGTGTTAGTGTGATAGACGTAGCTTATAACTAATGGACCCTACATTGCTTCGGGGATACGGTTGTTATCTGAATTGGTTCGACCCGGGGAACATTAAGATAGTTGGAATTCAGGAGCTAGCTACAGTAGTGTTCGGGCATTAATATCTAGGATCAGGCGCAGTCGTTGCCTTAAATTCATGGGGGGAAGGTTTGTGCAATAATATTTGGGTTGCTTGTGGCTTTAGAGCTTTTTGAATTATTTTCTTCGAACCGTGGGGCTTCTGTATGTTCAATCACACTCCTTGACCCTAAACCTCATAAGAACCAAAACTCAGACCCGAGACTACGGTACCTGCACACTGTCCTCGAGATCACATATATGTCGTCGTTCAGTGATCGGCAGTCCTTCCAGAAGTACAGAGAGAGATGGGGAACGCGAGAGAGAGACAGAGAGAGAAAGAGTGGGCTTGCATGGGTGCTTCTGATCTACACTTAAGGGGTCAGCGTAAAAGAGCTGCTTTAAGATGTTGTGCTTATATCAGGCACTGGTCACGTGGTTCCCGTCAATCGGTGTTTGAAAGACTACTATCTAGATAGAGGGCCCAGATCAAAGAGAGTGGGTGAACCATGGACGACGCTGAATGTATGGGGATCTATTGATCCCGTCGCCACTGGCGGCAGGCAAGCGGCGAACTAGCCCGCTTCGGCTTTGGCATGCGACGCGATTCCGCAGATCTGCAATTAACGACTCCGAATGCGCATGTGTTGGCTAGCTCCGAATTCACATGAATCCATTTTCAGCTAGCGCATGCATGATGTGCACTCGGTTATAATGATCAATGCAATTTTGTTCGCGGTGCACCGTCGGTAAGATTGCAACACATTTATCATTGGGGAGCTGGGTGTCTTTAGGTTTTCGGAGTCCAAGGGATGAGTCGTTGATTATACCAGGGCTTCGTTTTGTAATCCGAATCTATAAGTCTTAAACCAATCTCCTGCGAAACGATGTACAAATCCGGAACCTCCATAGAGTAGATACGATTACCGGCCTGGATAGATTTGGGTTTAGATATATTTGCTATATGTCTCTATACTTGAAATCACAGGTTTATATGCTAGATACTACCCAAGTTGAAATACGAATTAGGGCTCCTAAATTCTAGATTAAGCTCGATTATATACCCTTGTTCCGCCGTGCAGGTGGAACAACAGTGAGTTCAGGAAGCAGGTGCTGGCCGGCATGGGCATGGATGTCAACGAGATGAAACGTCGCCGCTATGCAATTTGCTAGCTTTTGGCGCTTTTGACTGCAAAGCTGTGCGCGATCTACTGCATGCATGTGAAGCAGGGGATTGCGTCAGGAGCTGGGGCCCGGCTAGCCATGTGATATATCTGCAGTGCATGCAACACTTATACTGGAGGCAATTCTTGATAGGCTCGGCAAGCTTCATGCTGACGCAGGGGGCTTCGATCGCATGCAGTGTGTGTGCACGCGGCTTTTCGCTTTGCTGCTTCGAAGATACGAGCAGAGCAGACTAATCTCGCAACTTGGGGATCGAAGAGCTCTCGACCCGAAAATCATCTGCCAGGTTTGTGGATATACGCTTGCAGTTCGATTCTCACTTAATGCAGCATCTTCAAGTCTTCAACCGATGCTCGCGGTCTTGTGTATGCATGGCTGCCTGTATTCGCATTTGTGTTGCTCGCAGTTATGTAGGTCTTCAAATCAAGAGTAGAGTGCTCCCTATTCTATAGATAATACTACTCTATCTACTACGTACGATGAAGTTCACCCAGCTCCTTCCGGCTCTGGCGACATTGAGGAACAGCGGCTCGGCCAATTTCAGTGAGAGCATGAACTGATCCTCAGACAATCATGTTGCTATTTGCCACGACGGGGGTTTGGCTCTGTGATCGGGCTCAGGCTTTGGCCCCAAAGACGACAACGATTTGCATTTTTTGGAAATCTTTGCAGGACTGATGACCACAGGATTTGTCGACGTATGAGTTGTTATGCTGTATCGAGCATTGTACGAAGGAGAACATCTACTCTATTCCGCTGCCAGATTATATGGCCTCACTGCCCACGGAGTGGATGAGTCTTTACTGTGTACAGTCGTTGAGATGTGTGGTAGCATTAATTCTGAGACTTGTATTCTGCTTCCCAGGTGACTTATTCCTCCAAGTTGAATATCTTATCCTCATTCGGCTTCTTGGTGTTCCTTTACAACGCAACTCGACAAGCATTTTGCGAGGCCCGAACACAAAAACCCAAACTTCGAAGCATCAATCCCAAATCCCTATCCAAAACCCTTATTTGAACAAGCTGTGATTCCCGGTTATCCTAAATATGCCTTTGGTAATTATAACCCGAATCCCAGGTCTTCAGCTCCCTGCTTCGAACTGAAACTTAAGCCCAAGTTCGCTGTAGACTTAAACCCTATCCGGAGTCTCAGGCTTGGTGTTCCCGATTCTGTTAGTTTTAGGATTGATGGATGCAGACTCACTTAGGCCAGGAGGCTTCGTCCCCAGGGCATCGCCTGGTACGCCGTTCCGTGCAGCAGCTGGATTTTCATGAGTTTTGACTGATATATATATATATATATAGCACTGTGGCATCAAGTTTAGCTAAGAGATCGTTGTGTTATCACGATATCTACTTCATGGTACAAGCTTAGGAGCCGGGGATCCTCCAAGCGCCGACGCTTCAATATCAAAGGCCAGTGAATGCTTGCAAGTGCATATTCACGAGTTGTGCTAGACTTTACTCTATGGGCATTTATATCTATATATATATATATATATGCGAAGGTGATGACAATCGCGACAAGGTAAAGCAGGCCAACCGGTTGGCACGTCGGGTGGCCTATCTGTCCCTTTGTTGCAACTGGTGCTGATCGATGACTCTATAGCTACTTTAATAGAAGACGTTGAAGCTTGTTCAATCAGGCTCGAGTATCAGCATCGAGCTGGGTCGTTCTACGTCCTCGAAAACCCCAGCGGCTCTATGCTTTTCGACTATCCGTGTGTGAAGGTTCTTCGGCTTGCATATATTGACCCCACAAACTGAAAACCCGACCCCAAAGCCGAAGCCATATACCCAAAATCACCCTATAGAATTCAGGCGCGGCTGCGGGCCCACCGTGCGAAGTCGATAAACCTCTGCCTCGGGGCACTTGGAGCTCCGTCGAGAAAGTGTGTTGCCTGTCCTATATACGAAGCGTGGTGACGTTCAACATTCCCATATCAATCGACTCAGGTTACACTATGGGGTACTGCACCGTTCATGGACAAGCTCTATGAACAGCTGACTGGAACAAGGAGGTGCCATCGACCTGAGTTACCCATTAGTCTAGTTCGCAAATAGTTCCAGAATTATGGGTCTCACACATGCACAGGGAAGTGGATGGGAATATACATGCTGTGCCTAGTCATAAGACTACATCGTGTGCAGATTTCTAGCAGAACACATGATCATATATATATATATATACATTTATATATAAACTTACATACGTGTATATGTACATATATATATATACGTATGCTGTGCATTTTAAATACACATATTAAAATCATGTATTGCATCCGATGTATATATATATATACATCATTTTTCAAAGCCAATACTTAAGTCGACTTTCAAGCACGTACACACATGCATATGTACAGATATGTAGATATATATATATATATACATATAATGACAGGGCAGGAGTTCTGGAACATAGATCTTTGCTAAGGATCTAGATAACCGGTTATAATTAGGGGTATTCGGGTTGTGGTGCGGCGTCACGAGTGCAATCTTCTCAATCCCTAAACCCAACACCCTAAACCCTAAACCGCGATAGCCTTGTTATATACTAGTTAGGTATCAAACCTATCTCTTTATGAGTGGTTTCTTCCACTACACTGGATGTTTGTTCAGCTATTAGTTTACCTGAAGATAAATATATCGTTAGACGGTAGGTGACCTACATATTCCTGGAATATACATATGAACCACACCACTAGTAGTCCGAGCATGTGCACATATACATGTCTTAATGCTTGGCTATATACCCACTGACTCTGCAAAGCTGGATTAGGGTCTGAATACAGTGTTGGGCACTTGCATGATCTAGACTTACAATATACTTCACCTGAATCAGGAACCAGCTGCGACGGATCCAGTCATTCCTGAAGATGGACATCAGCAGGGGATATATCGATGAACACGGCCGTTCCCGGCGAGCTCCTTGTCGCTTGTATCTGCTTGTTCGTTTTCATTCAAAAGAATCTTGTGCCATTAACTATATATATATAAGCATGGCTCTGCATGCAGGTGGGAGGGAAGGATCTAACGAAGACCGCCGTTTATCCCGGTACTTTGGCACTGAAGGCCCCTTGCTTGAAGAGACTTGACACTCCCTGATAAAACCTCTTGCAAATGCACGCTCTGTATGATTGAGGTTGCCGAGCTAATGGAGGAGCACTTCGCGACCCTGAAGCCAAGAGCTTCTGTCAGCGAGCTGGATATGGAGCTGTGCGATACCAATGATGCTGACAGCTCCGATTCCGGCCTGGAGGGTTTGGTCGGCTCCTCCATGCAGTAGCTACGCAGCTGCCAAGTTGCGTGTCCTTATTTGCAGCAGCTTGAATCAGGGGTCAGCTGCTATGGTGTGCACACATATATAGCCTTAGCGCCGACCGCAATCCTCGATGGAACCCAAAACCAGTCGCTGTGTGTGTTTGTGCGTGTGTGTGTGCGTGTGTGTGATAACAGATGCTATTGGAGCTTGCGCGGCAGCTAGCGTGTATCAGCGTGTATCCCCGTGTATTTGCAGGTAAGAACCGCCGAATAGCGTGTATCAGCGTGTATCCGCGGTTAGATTCATTTGCCACATCGCACGCACCCCGAAGCATCACCGATCGAGCCAGACTAAAGCTATTTGAGCTTTAGATCGTGCAGCCATGGGCCGTGGGTCGGGAACCAAGGGTAAACACCCGAAAGGGGCGGGCAACCCGGGCGGTGCCAGTGATGCCGCCGAGCCGGTGGACGTGTCGCTAGAGACAAGGCCTCGTCATTACACCTTTGTGGGCAAGGCGGTGCCTGACGACGAGAGTGCTCGTGCTGCCGAGGGAAAGCAGTCCAAGGGCAATGGCAAACGCCATGCTAAGGATGGTGGCAAAACCCCTGGNNGGGCGGCAACGCCCCTGGTAAAGCCTCTGGTAAGACCCAAACGAAGGGTGGTGGCAAATCCCCGGGTAAGGATGTCCCCGTTGCAAAGGGTACCGGCAAATCTCCAGGAAAGGATGGTGGCCCCGGTGCAACTACGGGAACCGGTAAAGCTGCAGGAAAGGATGGTGGCCCCAAGGGTGCCGGCAAAGTTCCGGGCAAAGATGGTAGCCCCGTTCCAAAGGGTACAGGCAAAGTGCCGGGAAAGGACGCTAGCCCCGTTGCTAAGGGTACCGGCAAAGCTCCAGCTGGAAAGGATGGTGTGGGTGAGGATGGCCCCCTTGCAAAGGGTACCGGCAAATCCCCTGGCAAAACCCCTGGTAAGGATGGATGCAAAACCGGTGGCAAGGATGGAGGCGCAACCCGTGATGATGGAGGCAAAGCCAACGGCAAGGATGGGTGCAAAGGTCCTGGCAAGGCGGCTTCAAAGGATGCTGGCGTCCCCGACTCCAAGACCAAGGGCACCAAAGGTGGGAACACGAAGGGTGTCGGCAAACAACAGGGTAAGCCCAGCACAGCAGAATCTAGCAAAGGAAAGGGCGCCGGCGATCAGGAGCTGCACACACCAGTAAGGACTTCGATCCTGGGAAGCCCGAACACCGGCACACCGCCGTCCAAGCCAGACGGGACCAAAGGAGCCATCACTGAGCCCGGGAAGCCAGCCAAGGGTGCAAAGGGAGGGACCTCGGCCGTCGAAGCCACCGCGAGCTCCAACGAGGAGAGAGGCAAGGGCAAAGCCCTTGTTTCCAAGGGAAAGGGAGGGCAGCAGGGTGAGAAGCAATCTGGATGGAAAGACAATTCAGTGTGTCGCCGAGTGTCATTCGACGGAGGCGGGAAATTTAAGCTCTAGCCACGCATTTTCATGATCGATGATCGAATCATATTGCACTGTACTTGTGAATTCTTGCAGCCTCCGTCGAATCGCCGAGCCCGTCTACGCCAAACCTGTCTGCGAAGCTCCTTGACTAGAGTTCTATGCTATATGCATGTATAAATGCTCTACGTATATTTTTCTTTGCTATATCAAATACCCAGGGCCGCCCACCCAATCCTACGTATGGATACCAATATCTCGCTAGCAAGCGATGGTACTGGATCGGTGGCAATGGAGCCACTGCAGCTCCCTGATCATGGCGGTGTATCTTAGCGGCATCAAACATGTTTCAATATTGTGCATGCATGAATGTGTCAGATGTTATATGTGAATATAGATGTGTATTGTACTTGAGGTGCGAGATCTCACTGATGAAGAACGACAGCAAATTGAAGTGCCCTGGCTCGAGCTTGGATCGTCTTAAGTATGCCACTCTAGCCTTCAATCCTAGATTCACATATCCCCATATTCCCCACGAAACCTCTTCTGTGCAGCCAGGCTCTGTCGTGCCCAAAAGACATCCCGCTGCAGCAGCGCAAGGCCTTGAACGAGAAACTTAGGAGGCGCATGACGAGCGGTACAGGCCGGGTTCTATTTATCTTGGGCAGCCTAAACTTGTATGTTCGATGAGTATCAAGCTATATAGCTAGATCACAGGCCTACGCAAAGGCTTGGTTGCCCAATGGAATGCAACGCCCCCGGGATCGATGGCACGGCTCCTTAGCTACGTTCGGAAACCCATCACGCTGAAGCCCCACCCCTGAACCTCCCAAATCACCCCATATCTTCCAAAACATATATATAGCCTAGACAAAACCATAAACCTCGCACACTCGAAATCCTACAACACCTATAAACCCCACACTCCAAAAACCCCATAGAAACTTCAAATGCTATAAGCTCTCGCTGCCAAGGTTTGCCTTTTTAAAGGCATTCCTGCTTGACAAGGACTTAGCCACAATCGAAGTTCAACCTTACTTCGAGGAGTGGCTGGGCTGATTCTTAGATACTTGTTGCCTTGGACCGATTTCCTGCCATGATCTGCAATATGCCGAGGTTGACAGAGAACAAAGAGAAAGAACAGTTCGAAGAACTGCCTCTATGTGTCATTAAGGAGAAATACAAGAATCTAGAAGGAGGAGACAAGTTTATCCAAGAACTCCAGAAGAGCGGCTGCCCCAGTCTTCATAGGATGACTTCCATCGGGATCTTATTCATATACCCTAACTAGAACCATAACCTATTCTTGAAATTAGTGGTGAGGTCAAGCCGGGAAGAAGCACCCACAGTTTGATGATGAGAATTGGCGCATCTACAAGATTTTTAAGTCCATCGCGACGACCAGTGCCGTGGGCCAGACCATAACATGTACGATGCGAGTGCTAGCTCTATACCTCGTTCGGTGTATGTCGATCATATATGTATGCCAAGGTGCGAACATCAATCGGGTCGGGAACAAGACGAAGGCCAGAATGGAAGCCTCGGGAAATCGAGCAGAACGAAATGCTATCGCAGAAACGCTCGAAGCTAAAGTAGCTTCCATGGGCAAGCCTGCCACGGCGAGTGGCAAAGGAAACAACAAGGGTGAAAAAAAGCGCAAGAAGGACGGTGAGATTATTGCTGGGGTTCGTTTGGTGGTGTTCTCTTTATAAGGGCTAGTGACCTATATGTGCCTGCAGGAACTCACTGTGGAGGAGAAGGAGGGAAAGGATTTTCAGAAGGACTTGCAAGCGTGACTCGATATGTTTAGTTCAAGACGGTTGTGGCCATGTACATGTTATCGCACAATCATCTTAGGTTGCGGGATCTCAGCGACAAGGCGGTCACCGTGGCAGCTGGATTGGGCAAATCTGGGCTGGCCAAACAGGAATCCTACATCGCTCAGCTCGGCTCCATTTCCAAGGAATGTGACCGGATCCGTGATGAGTGTTTTGTCTTCAAATTCGGGTTTATATAGGGCTTATAGGGTTAAGATGTAATCCGCAGTCATTTGAAATAGCCTTAACTTACTACCCCCTTCATCCCGCATAGATTGTCCCGGCCAAAACATTAAACGCGAAAATCCAGAAGCTATATCATTACCTCAAATTTCCAGCCCACCCAAACGTGATTTGTAGATAGAATTACTATTAGGCCAAGGCCAACTCACAACCTTGAAGCCAGTTTCAGTACTACTTTATCCCAACCCTGAACACATCACTATAGACACCCCCCAACCCAAAGCCGGAGCACCATAATCGGCACAGCCATCCCAGGATCCAGCAGATGATTTTCGCATCGTTGCCGTTTGCCCAATGCCTTGAGACGATGCAATATTACAAAGACGGTGTCCTCAAGGATCGTCTAAATATTGCTGGTTTTTGCAAATTCGTTGTTCGAGATCGATGCACCTGCAGGATTACCAACGCCAGGTTGTGGATGCTGAGGTAATATTGCAAGGCCATGAACGCCGTTCTTTGCTTGCAACAATTCTTTCAACCCTCAACCTTGCACCCCTAATCCCGAAACCGAAACCCGGATCCCTGAACCCTGAAAGCCCAAACCCTGCGAAACTTAGGTAAGGCAGCTGAGAAGAGAAAGCGCGAGAAAGCTGAGGAGGAACAGAAGAAGAAACAAGTGAAAGATGCCGAAGGCGCTGAAGAGGAGTTTCTAGATGAGCCGGATGAGGAAATGGAGGAGGGACAAGAAGATGAATATTGGCCAGATGATGGACACGAGGCCGCCGAGGAAGCTCCCGCGAAGCGCCACCGAGCCTAGCAGGCTGCTTTGATCGATCCGGTGTTGTTTGATCAATTCCGGACGGGTAGTCAGATTGCACTGTGAACACAAGCAGCTCAATCCCGACATAAGGCTGGCTTTAGCACGATGCTATCAGGGCCTTCGTAAGCTTTAGATACTCAAGACGGTTTTTCTGCTGGCTCAGTCGGGCGGCTGCTGCATGTGCCTAGATCAGTGATCGAAGCTGACGTGGGTTTTGCCTGGGCATAAGAACTGCTTGGGCGTCATGATCATGATCATATTGCCGGGGTGATGTCAAGGTGCTTTGAGGGCAAAAGATGCATCGCTCCGGCCTGCCTTGATGTATCATCTCGCTTCTATGCGCAGTGCATCATCGAAGAGCAGCGATACATTTCATACCTGGGCTTCAGATGGCTCCTTATGTACGCACCCTCCCCGAGAACCTAGAACCCTCTTCTAATTCTATTGTTATGTTGGTCCCGCGTTAACACGCCTGGAGCTTGCCCTCAATTTTGACTAGTTCTAGAGAAACCTATGTTGTTGACACAACATAGCATTTTCTTCGTGTATACACCAGTAATCGTCGATCTATCTCCCGAACAATATGCACCGCAAACCCATAGTTCAATAACTACTACACGTAAACCATGGGCTTCGAGTGGCGATGGTCACGAGCGAAGCTAGCACATGGGCCAGCCAGTATGTGAAGGATACATGTGAGGACATTCTGAAGCTCTTATCTCTTGGCCAGGCTTGGCTGCCGAAAGCATCCATTGATCCTGAGTTATACGTTTAGGGTTTAGGGTGTCCCATAAGTCCAAACAAACAAATACCAAAACATATAAGCCCAGAACTCTACTAGAACCCTAACCCCTTGGTACCCAGGATTCTAATTCTAGGAGTCGTCGGAACTTAGGCTCACGTTTACGGGTTAGATTATAGGGGTTTAACATCATAGTTTTTAGTGTAACCGCCATGAACGCTTCCAGGTCCCCCTCGATCAGCTTGCCACTTCGCTGGAACGTCTTCGCCGCCTTCCTCAGTCTGTTGTGCCGTCGCTTGGGAGCAATTGATACCTAATTTATTCCTGAGCTGGTTGGGATATTGGTGAACCCAATTTATCCGAGGAAAGACTTATTAGAACTGGCCCATTCGTTTATCAATGAGAACTGTTGGGGCCAACTTCGTTGCCTCATTCGGTGGACAGATCGTCAACCCTGGAGAAAAGTGTTGCCTCAGCCCTTCATGAGACCTGGCTGCTTGAAACCGTTTCGGATATTGGCTTGTCTTTCAATCCTTTATAAAGCGCGACCGATGATCCAAGGATTCAACTGAAAGCGGCCCTGCGACTTGAATAAAAGACTAGTTGTCCATGTCTGCAGCACAAGTGTCGCCCCAGGTTTATGAAGATGCCCATGGCCAGCGGTGTCGCCTCGTGCAACATCATCTTTTACTACCGCATGAAATCCTTGGTTCCCTCTATGACACTGGCAACCTTGGGCTGGTAACCGGGAAAGCTACTGGCCTCAACGATATGGTTTTTTTCGAATATCTCTCTCTCTCTCTCTC
>CAJNDV010036677.1:0-19243 GCA_905221635.1 Symbiodinium sp. CCMP2456 | reverse complement strand
CCCTAAACTCTGGGAATTATGGCATACGTATTCCTTTTCCTGGGTAATGCAGGTTGTTTATCATCAACCGTAGCACCCCAAAGCTAGACTGCGTACAAAACAACGCGGACAGAACAGAAGAGAGGGGAGCTGGGGGGGGTTGGGAGGGGCAGGAAAGGCAGGGTTGGGTGGGTGGGACTCCCTGCAGAGAGCCCAAATCCCTTGGAGGAGGCGAGACTCCACCGCAACACCTTGGGCTCATTTATGGGAGCACGCAGAGGCACCCCCCCCCCCCCCCCCCNNGGGGGTCACTGGGGAGGGGATGAAGAGGCGGGGAATAGAGGAAATCCGAATAGGAACCTCTGACCGCTTCGGCCGGGGCCGAGGCGAATAATTACCTTTACTAATTTGGGGGCTCCTTATTATAATTCGAATGATATAGTCTACCCCAAAAACCCTAAACCCTAAACCCTAAACTTCTACCCCAAAACCCTATTCTAATTTCAAAGCCTCTACACTAACTAATCCCATGGCTTCCTTCATAGGACTAGCTGGAGCCATTGGGCTCAGTCTAAGGCCTAGGGATTAGGGTTCAGGGTTCAGGGTCTAGGGTCCCAGCAACACGGTTTAGGGGTTTAGGGTTTAGGGTTTAGGGTTTAGGGTTTAGGGGTTTAGGGTTTTGTAGAAACTGTTACAACCCTTACGGCCCCAAACAAAGCCAACCAGCAATGGTATACCACAGTGGTCTGGATGGTAATATGTAGCACTCCCTCTTCGGGCCCGTACCCATGGGCCCCATAGTAGCTCCTTTTTGGGATTACCTAATAGGATCCTAACTGTAAGCCACAAACAGGAACCACTGTGGAGGCTATGGTTATAGTCCTACTACAGCCTGCCCCAAATTAGGGTTTAGGGTAACCCTAAACCCTAAACCCTAGGCCCCAAACCCTAAACCCTAAACCCTAAACCCTAAACCCTAAGCCCTAAACCCTACTCCGACTCCTAAGGGCTTATAGCTTATAAGCCTCTATGTTCGACCCTGAAAACTTGCTAAACCCATATAGAGCCTTGTAGCAACCTCTATTCCAGTTGTAAGGCCTCTTCATAGGGTTTACGGTCGAGGTTTAGGGTTTTCAGGGTTTTAGGGTTTAGATTTTAGGGTTTTAGGGTTTAGGGTTTAGGGTTTAGGGATGATATGGACCCGCAAGGTGGCTTCAGTTCGACCGCCCGCTACGACACCTGGCTCATCCTTTGCGTCATGCTGGCCTCCACGATCTGGAGAAGCTTTCCAGGCTGCTTTGTGACGGCGTTTGAGGTTTCAAGTTGACGCTAAAACGCAACAAGGAATATACCACAATTCCCATAGTTCAGCGTCCTTAAGGTAAGGCAGGATTTATATCATCAGCCGTAGTTTAGGCTAGTGAATACTGCGACTTAGAGCTTAGCAGGCATTTGTCACCAACTGCGCCCGCAGGTATAGAAACTGGGAAAGCCATGATGGTCGGTGTGTCCTTTTTCGCGCTGGGCCTGGCTATGCTTTGTGACTGGGACGCAGCATTCATTGACTAAGCTACATTGCTCTAAGAAGCTTCACATCTGATACCGACAAGACCAGATCGTAGTTGTCAGCTCAGGACGGTTGTGTTTGCATTTTCTTTACGATATGTAATTGTTTGTGTGTGACCCCTACTACGCGGTCTACGAGAAGCCCTAGGCCTTAATCCCGTAAAACCTCTCAATCCTTACGACCAAAATTCCAAATCTGTTCTAGAACCCTTACAAATCCCCTAACCCTGAAGCCTTTAAGGAACCCTGAGCCGTCAAACAACAAAACAACAAGCATGGAGCCTCACTGATGGAGCCCTGGACAGTTGAAGATTCGATCGAACCCGGATAGATCGCCTGGTATAATTCTAAGGAGCTCTAAACCCTAAACCCTAATCCCCTTTGAAAGGCTTACAGATCTCCTGTCAAGGAACCCGTAAGGGAACCCCTTTAAAGGAGCGCTGAGAGATTCCATTCAAAGGAACCCTTAAAGGCACTACAATACAGACTCAACTGAATACTCACACCCAGAGGGTCCGAGTACCCAAATAGTAAGGTTTTAGATCCCAAAATCCATGCTCTGAATGGTTTTTGGACCTTGAAACCCTACTATTTGGGTATTTGGACCCTTAGGGACACAAACACACAGACCTTCACCGAGTCACTGCGGCAACTGCTTTAAAATCATTTCGCTTGCAAGTGGGTTGTTGTATTGTGGCAGTAGAGTCAGTAGAGCATACCACGGAAAAGCAAACACACAGCAAGCACATGTATATTTTTGTTTATTTATGCTTGCCTGCATGTGTGACTGCAAGAATGTACATGCCTGTGCATACAGTTGTATACGCATGTACATACACAGCATGATACATAATGTTACGCCTTCGTGAGCAGTAGCATGCATGCATACATGCGGGCATAGCATAATTCTATGACACCAAGAAACACAATACTCAAAACCCCAGGCCCCATGGCAGGCCGCTCTTTAATGATACGGGCAAGCTCTCTCACACTTAAGGAGTATTGGGCCGTCTGGGTCTCGTCCAAGTCTTGAGCAGCAACTAGGCTTTTCCACGGACGCCGGCTGGCTGTTTGCGTCGGCGGCCGTGATTGGGGTCGGAATAAGCGCAACGAGGAGAGTGCTCTAGCGCTGGATGGCTCATATGCACGTGCTCCCTATACCCCCAAACCCTAAATCCCAAAACCTTACATGCATGCCTACACTTTAGATATCTTGGCTGTGAAGTTTGGTGTTTCTCGCACACTTCAGATACCTTGGCTGTGAAGTTTGGTGTTTCCGGCCGGGGGGTGCGCTGCTCAGCGATTCGGAATTGAGTTTGCTATACCAGGAGCCAGCATGTTTAAGGTTAAGTGGTCAGGGCTTAGATTGAAGGATTCATGTGTTTGGGCCTGGGGTCTCGTGTTCAGCTTCTTTCAGCATTTCTCCCGTATGTCCTCCCCCCCTTTGTTTAAGTTCTGGGTTTAGTGTTTTTGGTGAGCATGGCTGTGTTGAAGGCTTTATCCAAAACCCCCTCAGCCCCTTATCCTAAATCACGAAGCCCTAAAATCTTCAGCCGAAACCTACTGGACCCTAAAGTCCGTATGTGAGTCCTTAACAAAGGTAGCTTCCTTAGGGCTTAGGGTAACCCTAAAACGCAAAGCCGGCAGATCCTAAACCATAAACCCGAAAGCGTCAACCAACCCGATCGCCCAAGCCTGATAAAGCCTTATAACCCCTCAAACCCGATAAGAATCCGACGAAACCCTTACAGGCACCCGCACTGGAACCCTCATCCGTCAAGCAACCTATACATGAAACCCTTAACGGAACCCGAAACCGTTAAGGAAGCCTGTAGAACCTTTGAAAGAATCCTTAGCCCTAAGGGTCAATGTACCCAAATAGATATACTTTGGCCTTAAGTAGTCCCTATATAGGTACTTTAGGGCCAAAGTATATACTATTTGGGTACATGGACCCTTAAACCCTAAACCCTAAACCCTTATGGTACCCTTACAGAACCCTTTAAAGGAGCCCTTTAAAGGAACCCCCTTTTTGGGGTACATGGACCCTTAGGGTAAAAGACCCCTAAACCCGTGGGCGCTTGCAAGGACGCTTCCGGCCGCATTGCTGCTGAAGCTGGCACCAGACCTGTGCCTTGGATGGTTCTTTTTATTCCTTACAATTCCCGAAGGGTCCATGTACCGCAAAAAAAGGGCTCCTTTAAGGGTTCCTATTCAAAGGGTTCTGTAAGGGTACCATAAGGGTTTAGGGTTCTGCAAGGGTACCATAAGGGTTTAGGGTTTAGGGTTAAAGGGTGCATGTACCCAAATAGTATATACATTGGCCCTGAACTACCTATATAGAGACTACATTAAGGCCAAAGTATATACTATTTGGGTACATGGACCCTTAGGGAATTACAAGGTTCGCTTCCAAAGGTTGCTCTACGGGTTTAACAGGGGTTTATTCGCAGGGATTCATTTGTTTGTTATATACATATCCAGAGGGTCCAGACATACTACCATTATGGAATTAGGCCCCAAAAGACCTTATTATGGCTTTAGGCACCTAATTTCATAATGGCAGTGTATATGGAGCCTTTGGGTTTGTTTGTTATACATATATTTGGGATATGTAGGCAGATTGGGTCTGGCGTTCATTTTTTTGGTTGCGGGTTTTAGGGGGTTAGGGTTCAGGTGTTTGAGTTAGTGTTCTTCGGTTTCGAGCTCCCGGTGTTGACTTGATGCTTTGTAGGAAGTGCCGCAGATCCGCAATATTTTTGGTGTTGAGTAGGTAAGCATCATCTGTTGTGGGTGGTGTAGTAGACGGTGGAAAACATCGCGATGATATTCGTGAGGGTTGGGATCTATGTTTTTTACGGTATATAGCCACGCCAAATCACAAGCCTAAGTTTTCGGGCCTATACTGGCTGTATACATGTGCTTATATGTATGTAAAAAAAAATATATATATATATATATATATATAATTATAGATGATATAAATGTCGGTATGTCGCCAAGCCGGGATTTGGGAAGTCACAGACCCTTACTAGTAGGACACCTGCACTAACACGCCAAGCAGCCCAAAGGAGGGACTACGCAACCCTAAGGTCTAAGATGGTTCTTCGTCCCACCAGACTGGATACCTGGTTCCGAGATTAGTTGAAAAGCTTGAGATCAACACCCGAATGCAGAATCGAAATTTGGAGCCCAAACCCAAGAAGATCCTTAGGTAGGGAGAGGTATGTCGAATGTCCAGATGGCACTCGAATACCTGCGCTAATCTGTGGTAAGCAAACCCTAAGGGTCCAAATACCCAAATAGTAGGGTTTCAAGGTCCAAAAACCATTCAGAGCATGGATGCGAGGATCTAAAACCTTACTATTTGGGTACTCGGACCCTCTGGGAAATGTTCTGAGACGCTTGTAATCCCTAAACCCTAAACCCTCAGCCCTAAGCCCTGAGCCCCCAAATCTTCACCGCTAAGCCCCAAACCTTACATAGAACCCTAAGGGTCCATGTACCCAAAAAGGGTTCCTTTAAGGGGTCCTGTAAGGGGTCCTTCAAGGCGTCTACAGGGTTCTATAGGGTTTAAGGGTCCATGTACCCAAACAGTATATACTTTGGCCTTAATGTAGTCCTTATATAGATACTTTGGAGCCAATGTACATACTGTTTGGGTACATGGACCCTTAGGGTTACATAGAAGCCCTACACTGGCACTCCAAAGCCTTCCGACCTAGAGAACCCCCAAAGGCCTAGCTAAGCTAAACCCTAAACCCTAAACCCTAAACCCTAAACCCTAAACCCTAAACCCTATACCCTTCCGGGTATTTCGGGTTCCCGCAAACCTTCACTGTCATGTTCTCTCTGAGGCTCCAGCTACCCCAAGCGTGCCCAAGTATTAGCGGTTTTATATATTTATATGACTGATGATTCGTACCTTAAACCCTGACTATTGGGCACTTTGACGGCTAGATGTCTCATAATCAGCCTGGACGGAAAATCTCACATCCTGGCGCTAGCCACTCATCGCAAGTTAAGGAAACGCGGTGCCGTCATGGGCGCATTGGACCTCGTGGCCCGGATGTAAACCAAGCCTGCGTATGTTATCGTACATGCTTAAGTATTCCCGATACCACCTGTTCCCAGCTCTACACCCTGAACCCACCGAACCCTATCTTAGTAGTTAGTCGGGAGGGTAACCTTTAATTAACCTGTTTGCGGTATTGTTAACCTCTTTGCATCCAGGACATGTACGCTATGGCGTGATGTGGCGTGGTGTGTCGTGGTGTATTGTGTTGTGATGTGTTGTGTGCGGTGTGTTGTGTTTCTTGTGTCGTGTGGTGTGTGTTGTGTTTGATAGATATTGTGCTTGTGATTACGCTTACATACATGTGTATAATGTGTGTATGGTTTTGTTTGTGCATGTTGTGATATATGCTGCTATGCTGCGGTATATTATGTAACGTCCTATGCCATGCCATGTTGCGATGTGCTGTCTTCTGTTACGGCAATGTTAATATCAATAACAATGATAAAGGCAGTGGCACAGCCACTGTTAAGGTCAAGCTGAAGTGTGATGGTAATGCCAATGATAATTTTAGTTTTTGTATTTCTATATATATATATATATATGTGTGTATGTATATATATATATATGTACATATATATATATACACACTATACTATACATGTAAGTCTGAGAGCTTGAGCCTTGATCCCAAATTAACGATCACCTGGCCCCCCAAAGTACGTAGAAAGAAACTCTTTTGTAGTTTTCGGGTCATTCTTTTACTTACTTTCCGGGGGTCAATACAGAGGCCTAAATAATCAGCAACACTGTTCCTGAAAGGGCTCCTTGTTATAACTAGACTAGAAAGGAGCCCAAAAAACCTCTTCCAATTGTTAAGGCTCCTACATTACCCTAAGGGTCCATGTACCCAAATACTAGAACATTGGCCCTAAAGTACCTATATAGGGATTACATTCAGGCCAAAGTATGTACTATTTGCGTACATGGACCCTTAGGGTTAGGTATGCACCATCTAATTTCCCGGCTAGGTCGGTGCTTGTTGCCGTGTGGCTGCGCCGTTACTCACCGGGCGTGTCATCGACGCCTTCGGCAGCGACACGGCACGCGGGGGCTATGCACTGGAAGCGGAAATCCTGTAACCCCAGCAGTAGACCCCTCAAAGCCGCAACACAAACCCTAAACCCTAAACCTTAAACCCTAAACTTTAAACCCTAAACCCTAAACTTTAAACTCTTTATAAACCCAAGACACACCATGCAAGGCCCCTAGCAGAGTTCAGGGGCCTCAGTGTCAAAGTGTGAGACAGAGGTAATATTACTTGGAGGGTCGGGGGACTTAGTAAACGGTTATTTTATAGACTTATAAGTACTATAACCCAAACTAGGGTCCCTTTTAGGGTACTTATAAGTCTACTTATTACCTACTTACTAAGTCTCCCGACCCTCCAAGTAGGGCCTAAATAATTAGCAATACTGTTTTTTTTTTTTGGGGGGGGTCCTTATTCTAAGTATAGCACAACAGGCCCCAAAACCCTATTCTAATTATTAAGGCCCCTATATATAGTAGGCGGAGTCAAAAATCCCTGCAAGGACCCTTGCTTTGGATCGCCCACAAATAATCCGAACCCCTAGATCCACAAGCCTACTGTCTTAGGGGATATAGACCCTACCTTTCAAGGGGTCATAGCTCATGACCTACTATTTTGTAGGGTTTGGGTTACCTTTGGAGCTCATTGCAAACTCAGAGGCCCGAAGCAAAACGGCTTTTCCCACACCCGGAGAGAAGCCGCTGATCCTGAATCTCAACCTTCAAGAATTTAGGGTTTAGGGTTTAAAGTTTAGGGTTTAAGGTTTAGGGTTTAAAGTTTAGGGTCTAGGGTTCAGGGTTTACCCTAAACCCTAAACCCTAAACCCTAAAACCCTAAACCGTTTAGGGTCTGGGGTTTAGGGTTTGGCGGTGCAAGACCCTCCGACGTCCCGAAAGGACCCGATGCAGACCTTAGAAAGATTTTTTGATGCGGTTTAGGGTTTAGGGTTTATACAAGACCCTGCAGGTAACCCTACCTGCACCCCAAAAAGTATGTAGAAAAATAGCTTTTATAGGCTTCGGGCCATGAATTTACCTACGTTTGGTTTGGGTAGACCCTATTACTATAAACCCTGATCATCGACCCTCCTCGAGTTTAGGCATCAGGGGTCGGACGACTGCCAGCACTACAATGAATAAGCCCTGCAACAACGGCATTAGGTTTAGGGCGTTGGGTTCTCAGAGGGTCCAAGTACCCCAAGAGTAGCGTTTCAGCACCAAGACCCATACAGGGTATAGTTTTGGGGGGACAAAGACCTCACGAATTGGGTACTTGGACTCTGATACCGGTAGGAACCCTTAAAGTCATCCTTATAGGAAGCCCTGGAAGAAAACGAGTAAAGGAACCCTTGGAGGGCAGAGTTGTTCATGATCAGCGACGGCAGCCTCAAAGTCAGTTTCCGGAGCGCCCAAACTACAAAAACAATCAATACCCCTTATTTAAATAAGGTATAGTTTCTTCAAGCATAGTAGGGTCCCTTATATGATTTAGGGTATATTCTTCAAGCATAGTAGGGTCCCTTATATGATTTAGGGTATATTCCTTGATTAAAGGACGTTGGAAGATCTGGGTACCAAGTCTTTACCAAGGCCCTGCAAAAGACTATGTCATGAGTCCTTGCTATCGAGGCTAACCCTTACAACGGTATGTTTTCGGATCCACACACAACGAGGCCAAAAGCCTGCGACCTAAATACTCAACCCTAACACCCGTCTTCAACTTACCAAAGCATGAGCAGGCTGGGCTGTTGTTGCTGGTGTTGGCGTTGCTGGCTGCGCTAGTGCTGCTTGCAGCGGGATCGCCACTGCTGAGCGCAAAGAAAGCCAAGACTAGCTGAGGTATTGGAGTTCCGGGTTCAGGGCTCAGGGCTGTCGAAGACGATTAGGCGTCAGAGATTTATGACATAACCCAACACCCTAAGCCCTAAACCACGGCAATACAGACTTAGGATGGAGATGTGAGTCCCGTCTTCTGGCTTCACGACTGCATTTTAGACAGGCGCTATCCCAAAGATCGGATTGGCTAAAGTTGCCTCAGCCTGTATACTGTAGCCGATAGCCGCGCGCAGTGGCTCGCTGCGGAGAAAGGCTCGCTGCAAGAACAACTGAGGTTTGTAGAGAGATTGTGTGGAGTAGCAGTGGCTACCCTAAACCCTAAACTCCTAAACCCCTAAACCCCGAAACCCTCAAACCTGAACCCTAAACCCTAAACCCTAAACCCTCGACCCTAACCCTAAGCCCTAAACCCTCGACCCTGTTAGTCTTACGATTTCTGGGCTCCATGCAGCACACTCCTGCGCCGAAACCGTCATTGTGCTTTCAGCCAACATTGACATCCTGCAACCCCAAGTCTAGGACATGTTCAGGGTTTAGGGTTTAGAGTTTAGGGTTGAGGGTTCAGGGCTTTGGGTTTAGGGTTTAGGGTTTAAGGTTTAGGTGGGTAGTTACCGTTATAGGAGAATTATAGAAGGCCTATATGCCTTATAGAAGCCTTATAGAAGCCCTATATACCCTATATAAACTCCCCACCTGAGAATGTCCTAGACCAAGGACCCCAAGAGTCTTCAAGGGTTCATTTAGGGGCTTCTATTCGGGTACAATAGCGTACCCCAAAGTTCATGACTTCATTTTTAAAGCTCCAGCTTCTAGGTTGACAGGTGCTCATGGTTTAAGGCTTTACCTCTAGTCTCCATGGTAGTTCCTTTTTTGGGGGTCCCTTTAAAGGATCCTAAATATAGAGTTGGTTAAACCACAAAAAGGAACTACAATGGAGACTAGAGGTGAGGCTTGAAGTCGTAGGATTTCTCAAAGTTTAGGGTTCAGGGCCCAAAGCCCGAGCATGCAGCCTGTGCAATCCCAGTGTTTCAAGGCTTTAACTCTAGGACATTTTCAGGGTTTAGGGTCTAGGGTTTAGGGTTTAGTGTTTAGGGTTTAGGGTTTAGGGCTTAAGGTTTAGGATTTAGGGTTTGGGGTTTAGGGTTTAGGGTTTAGGTGGGTAGTTTCAGTTATAGGAGCCTTATAGAAGGTCTGTATACCATATGGAAGCCTTATAGTAGCCCTATATACCCTAAATTCCCCACCTGTAGCTTCCTTAACTCCAAACCCTAACCCCTATAAACCCTAAACCCTGAACCCTAAACTCCCCACCTGCAGTTACCTTTTTTTTTAATTTAACTCCAAGAAGGATCTGAAGGTTTCCGGGGGTTTAGGGGTTCAGGGCTTGGGGGTTCAGAGTGTAGGGTTTAACAGCTTAGGATTTAGAGTTTAGGGCTTTGGGGCTTCGGTTTTAATGTGGAGTTTTGGGGTGTCGGGGTTGAGGGTTTTAAGTTAGGCGGTTTGGGGTTTAGGGTTTAGGGTTCAGGGTTTATGGTTTAGGAGTTTTAGGTGCAATCCTATCCCTTTCTAGGCATCTTTGTAATCGGTATCGTTTCTTACCCTGCTCGCGCCATTCACAGTCTGAAACGCGTCCATATTCTCAAAGCCAGCTATAGGCCGCCGCTGCCTCCGGCGGTGACGAGGTTGTGGCCGTTTTTACCTGGTAGCTTTTCTTTATGGTTTGCGGCCCAGGTACACTTTCATGTCTGTCAAAGTTCTACTTTTGCCTCTTTGTGTACTTTGTGTCTGTCAATATTCTATGTTTTGTCTCTTTGTGTATGGGGGTGTCAAGAGCTTTGTTGTTTAGATCATGTTTTTTGTGCCTTAAGTCTGGGTTTGAGGGTTTCTGGTTTAAGGCTTAGGGGGGATCATAACCACGAGAAAAAACAGCTAAGCGGTCGAGATGGAATGTCTTGGTAAGGAGCCGTCGGGTTGAGGACTTGACATTAGAGGGGAAGGCCCTAACTACCCAGGCGTCATCTGCGAGTCTTATGAAAGAAACCGGGAATCCTCTGCATGCGTGAGCCCATACACGAACCTGAACGCATACGTACATCCCCAACCCTTGCAAACCCTGAAAAATGCTGACGCAACCCTTATATTGACTCCCGTGCAGAATTCAAAGTTTTGAGCCCCAGACCCTAAACCCTAAACCCTAAACCCTAAACCCTAAACCCTAAACCGTCCTCAAGTGCATGACTCGATAACAACTTGCTAACCCTTTACACCCGGAAGCTCTGATCCCCAAAACCCGAAAGCCTAAGACGGTTTTGCGTTTAGGGTTTAGGGTTCAGGGTTTAGGGTTTAGGGTGTTTAGGGTTCAGGGTTTAGGATTTAGGGTGTTTAGGGTTCAGGGTTTAGGGTTTAGGGCTTAGGGTGTTTAGGGTTCAGGGTTTAGGGTAAGACCCGAACCCCCAAAACCACGACACCCTAAACCCCTAAAGCGCTAATCCTCTGCCTCTGAGACCCACAGGCTCTACTGGTAACATCCTTAACCCGAGCCGGTTTAGGGTTTCGGCTTTAGTAGGTAGTATTATTAGGGGTACCCCGTTAAAGGGCACCCCTTCTGAACCCTACTTTTGGCTCTCTTAAAAGGGACCTTATTCAGAGGGTCTATATCCCCAAGGGTCCCCCTAATCCTAGATCCCATTTAGGGCCCTTCAAAAACACAAAGCAAGACCATACTTAGCACTAGGCAGCTTTCAACAACCCTTAACCCTAAGCCCCTTAACCCGAAATGCTCAGCCCTAAACACCCCCGTCCAAACACAAAACGACAGAGCATGTTGCCACATAAACAAGCCTCAAACAACGCATGCACGGACCCCTCAACTAAACCCTAACCTCTGAACCCTAAAACCCCCTAAACCCTAAACCCTTAAACACTATACATCATTCAACCCCAAGCCCTAAACCCTAAACCCTAAACCCTAAACCCCAAACCCTGAACCCTAAACCCCTAAACCCTAAACCGTAACCCTAAACCCTTAAACACTATACATAGTTCAACCCCAAGCGCGTTGAAGAAACAGCGAACCCAGACCACCGGAAGGATCGAAAAAGGGGATCCCCCTAATTTGGGACCCTATACTACAAAGGGGTACTTTCAAGGAACCCCCTTATGGGATCTATTGGGACCCTATACTACTAAGGTGTACTTTAAAGGAACCCCCACAGGGGGATTATGTTTTTCAGATCCTCCCGGTGGTCTGGGAAACCCTAAACCCTAAACCCTAAACCCTAAAGGCTTGGCCGGCACTTCGCTCCTTGCGTAGCCTGGGCCGGCTTTCTCAACATCCGCCCTCCTCGGTGTCCCTCGGCTTTTGGCTTTCGGGTTTAGGGGGTTTAGGGTCTCTTGGGTTTAGGGTTCCTTTAAGGGCTCCCTTAAGGGGTCTTAGGGGTTTAGGGCTTTGGGGTTTTAGGGTTTAGGAGGTTGGGGGAGTTTGGGATGGGGTTTAGGGGTGGAGGGCTTTCGGTGTCCTTGGGTTTCGGCTTGTGCGGGCTCTATAGGGTTTCTTTTAAGGGTTCCTGCAAGGGTTCTATAAGGGAGGGTTGAGGGTTTAGCGCTTGAGCGTGTTGGGGGTCGTTTTGTTTAAGGGCGTTTCGGGTTTTCCGGGGCTGCTTAGGGTTCAGCCTTTAGGGTGGGTTTAGGGTTTAGGGTTTAGGGGTGCAGGGCGTAATGTGCGGGTTTTAAGGGTCTGGTGTATAAGTTCGTTTGTGTTGTGTTTGTTGTGTGTGTGCGTTTTGCGGTGGGGTTGCTTGGATGTGTCGTTTGCTTCGTGCATCTGTTCCTTCGTTCATTCGTTCGGTTGTTTAATATGATGTGCTTCGTAGGGCTTCCATAACATTATTCTCATGATTCTTCTTATTAGTTTTGCAATTGTAAAGCGGCCTAGCAATTCAGGGGTGTACGTGTGCGGGGTTGTTTGGCGATAGTATATTCAGGTTTTCTATATCAGAGTTGCTTGACTGTCCTTCGTCGTCGGTGCCCCTTGGCCTCTCCCCCAGAGATTCCAATATCCCTTACTTAAGGAATGGACCTTATATGACGTTAGGGATCCGACTATAAGTTAAGGTCAATTTCTTAAAAGATCCCTATGATAGAAGATACTTACAGGAGCCCTTTAAACGAACCGCAAAAGGTTCCCACGATAATTTAGCGTTTAGGGTATTCCATAATTAAGCGATATTGGAGTCTCTGTGTCAAAGGTTGGGATGTTGCGCCAGGATCTCTAGGGGATGTTGGAGGGTTCCCATCTAAGTTTTTTACGGCTGTATACAAAGGTTGTTGATATAAATTCTGCATGACCCATAATAAGGACTGTACCATAATTGCCATAGTTTAGGGTTTAGGGTCCTCCAGGTAATGAAAGGAGTTAAGATCATCAACAGCACGGCGGCTTTGGCATTATTGGGATGTTGCTGGGCTACACTGCTACATGCCTCCTACTATACAAAGACGAATGAAACCCGAATTGTGCTTATAACTACTTCAGTTTTATACCCTAAACCCTACACCCTAGCACACCCCTGCCTCAGCACTGTGACTTTGATTCAGAGCAACCTTCAAGTGTGTCCCTCACATGGTTTGCGCATGTGTGTGTGTACAGACTTTTATTAAATTGGATACATGACTTCAAAGGGTTTGTTTTTAAATGTAGATCCCTGACTAGTCAGCTTCTCTAGTTTTCCAGGGATGAAACATGGTATCGTAATCCACAGCTTGTGGCAACGATGGAAGGCGCGGAGCCCCGACTTGTTTGAACTTTCACCTCGCCAGGCATGTTGGAACCCACGTTTCATGGCAGTGTAGCAGTCCTCGTTCCTTGGCTGGGATCCTCGACTTGTGCCCCCCACCCCCCAATTTATGCAGCTACGTGCAGATGCCTCCGTCACTGATTTGCAGCGAGAGCGCTGCATTGCAAGTTCCGCCGGTTGTCTGTAAGCACGTGAGCAAACAAATGATACACTAGCAGAGCTCGGCTTCTTATGATCCTGCAATCAAAAGGCAAACCCCCCAAAACTCCAATGAATGTATCCATGAGGCTGCTGAATCCTACCTTTCTTCTAAGCCCTCCGGGACCCGAACCCCCCCTTTAAGCCTGATACATGGGCCAGAAAAATTACCAACGCTATTCCTCAAGATTCCTTTATTAGGGTTCAGAGTTTAGGGTTTAGGGTTAAGGTATAGATGTCTACAGAAGTCAGGCCCCTAGACTCAACCCCCACAGTACCCTTTAGCCTAAACCCTCAACCTTAACTAAACCCTATAACCCCTAAACCTTAAACCCTAGCCTAGGAGATGTGAATTAATGTGCAATCCAACCCTATTAAGCACCCTCCGAGGAACCCTATGACCATTTAGCCTATACCCTAAATCCTAATTCAACCTTAAACCCGAAACCCTAAACCCTAGCCTACCCTAAGGGTCCATGTACCCAAATAGTATATACTCTGGCCCCTATATAGGTACTTTAGCGCCAATGTATATACTATTTGGGTACATGGACCCTTAGGGTTAGGGATTTGAAGGTTTCAGTTCTTTGACCCCTGCCACGCCGAGCAAGGCTGGGGAAGTTGTCCGGTGCTTTGCAGGCAGCCCTCCGCGCGGTTTAGGCTTTAGGGTTTAGGGCTTAGGGTTTAGGGTTTAGGGTAGGTCTTGAGGGTTTAGGTTTGAATGGTAGGGTTTAATATAGGGCCTATATTTAATAGATTACCAATAGTATTTGGGGGGTTCCTTATTATAACTAAGGAATAATGAGCCCCTAAACCCTAGTCTAATTATTAAGGCCCCTAGATTAAGGTTCCTTGCCGTTGAGGGTTTTGGGTTGAAGGGTGGGGGCTTAGCTTCCGAGGGCCAGAGGGCGACTATCCAGGAGTGAATCATGGGTTTATAGCAACATCCCTACATTAAATTAGTATATTTATAATCCATATTTTGTGCTTGAGTTCTCGCATATCCCTACATGTCCATATTCGTTTGTCATTGAGTTCTAACATATCCCTACACACATAGTAAAGTTAATGGAGTCCCTATTTTGTCAGCTGAATTCTAACATATCCCACTGCAGGCCGATACATACTAGGCATAGGGCCCAGTATGGGCATGAAGATTTCGGGTTTTCGGCTTAGGCTTGCGACCTAGAGAGTCACCAAGGTACCCTAACAACGAACGGGAACTGGACCTATTTTGGGGGGTCATATACAGTCCGAAGAAAACGTAGCTGTGACAGCGCATCTTTCGGTAGTTAGTTGGGTCCCAAGTAGGTTTCTGGGGAAGAGAACTGCACTTAACCCTGAGCCGCATACCCCAAACCAATGTGAGATCATTGCTGCAAGCTCCCTCACGGTCGGAACCCTGAGGCTTGTGCCGAATGCGCTGGCGTATCGGGTTTTAGGTTTGGGGTTTGGGGCTTCGTTGCGCAATTGTTGGTTCCGCCCACGTCGCTCTCTCGAGATCCTAGGGTTCGAAGCCAGAGATTGCTTCCGATTGTTAGTCTAGGGCTGGTGCAACACTGCCTCCAGTTACCTCAAGCCATAAACCCTAAACCCTAAACCCTAATAGTAGTTTCAGTAGTTATGTCATAGATTACGCAACCCCTGCGCCCGTTTTCTGGGTAACTGGTGCCCTGGCCAGCGTCACCCCGTGCTGAAGCCGTACGACGGCCTGCCTGCACCCTGTAAACCCACCCATTTACAGGTTTAGGGTTTAGGGGCTCCTTACCCTGATATCCTTATAAGTAAATCCTCAAAACTTAAAACGGTAGGTTTTTTGGTCAGTGCAGGTATACCCTAAACTCCTACCCCAAACCCTCACACAATCTCCCACAACAACTTCTCTAGAGCCCTCTAACCATTGAAAGCACATTCCCTAAGGGTCCATGTACCCAAATAGTATATACTTTGGCCTTAATGTAGTCTCTATATAGGTACTTTGGGGCCAATGTTCTACTATTTGGGTACATGGACCCTTAGGGATTGCCGAACTCTCACGAGAGAAGGCCGGCTCCCCGACCCGTGAGACCCTCCAAGAGTATTAAACTTAAACCTGCTATATATCACTACAAGCTCCATAGGGTTTAAGGTTTGAGGTAGTACAAACCCTATAAGCCCAAAAAGGCTCTGTAAGAACATCAACCCTATAAACCCTAAGCCCTAAACCCCAAACCCTAAACCTGAACCCTGAACCCTTAGCCCTAAGCCCTAAACCCTAAGCCCTAAACCCTAAGCCCTAAACCCTAAGCCCTAAACCTTTAGCCCTAAGCCCTAAACCCTAAGCCCTAAACCCTAAGCCCTAAACCCTTAGCCCTAAGCCCTAAACCCTAAGTCCTAAACCCTAAGCCCTAACCCCTAAACCTGAAAACCCTAAACCCTACAACCCTAAACCCTAAACCCTAGACCCTAAACCTTACAACCCTAAACCCTAGACCCTAAACCTTACAACCCTAAACCCTAAACCTGGGGCCTGAAGCCTGAACCCGGGAATTTCTCGGAGGCAACTCCCTGCCTCTTCGAAGGCCGCCATCAGCCCGGGGCCCAAGGAGAAAGGCCTGGGGTGTAGGGAAGTTTAGGGCTTAGGGTTTAGGGTTTAGGGTTTAGGGTTTAGGGTTTAGGGTTTAGGGTTTAGGGTTTAGGGTTTAGGGTTTAGGGTTCAGGAAAGTGTAGGGGTTGGTTAAGGGGTTTAGGGGTTTAGGGGCTTAGGTTTTAAGGTTTAGGGCTTTGGTTTTAAGGTGTAGGGCTCTGATGTTAAGGTTTAGGGCTTGGGTTTAGGGTTTAGGGTTTGCTTCTAGAGCTTGGACAGCATTTGTACAGGGCTGCTAGAGTTCAAGGTTGACACAAGACCTATAAAGGTCGGCTTAGATTCTTGACAAGCATGGTGGGTGTAGCGATGCAAGGAATCAAAATTTTCTGGATCGTAGTCTTGTGATACGATGCGACTTTGGCGGCGGTGGGGCGCAGGTGCTGGTGGTATGGCCACTCAAAATAAGGATTGCTGTGGCATGGCAGGATTCCGGGCTAAGTAACATATTCTTGCTTGGCTCTGTACCATCGTCAGCATTGCTGCCGACGACGATGTGGGACGAAACCACCGCCACTGGTGGTCGTGCCCGAAAGCACGACACTGGGCCTTGGCGAGCGCTGTTGTGCAAGGAATACACGACCCTGGCGATGCTGGTGACGAGGAATGGTGCTTGCTGATCATGAATATGGCGGTGATATTGATGATCATGATGCCGATGATGGGCATGTTGCTGTTCAAAGGCAGGTGCAGGAGGGCGTAGCGTTGGATGGGTTACTGCTGCCTGCGCTGCCTACACGGTGGTGCTGCACGTGATGCTGACGTGATTGTTTTGTGGGTCGCCGGGTGGTGCTTCTACTTGTTGTTGCAATCCTGCTGCCGCGGAGAGGAGTGATTTGGATCTTGATGTGGACGACGTTGATGATGACGAAGAAGATGAGGGTCAACATGGTGATGGCGAGGATGATGATACAACCAAAATATGGTGCTGATGCTGATGCTCATGATGATGCTCATGATGATGATGATGATGACGGTGATGATGATGATGATGATGACATCGATGACGATGACGATGAGGAGGATGAGGCTTGTGCGTGGTGAGCGGCGACAGTGTTGGCATGGTCCTGGTGGTTGGGTTGAGGTGGTGGTGGCGGCGGTGGTGGTGGTGGCTCCTCGGGCGCTGGTGTGGCTGATCGTCACCTCGATCATCGGCATGTTTCGTATTCTTGCCGATATGCGTGTATCGTGACTGAACTAGGTGTACTGACCAGCACTTCTGGTGCTTAAATCGTTTAGGCTGCGACCTGAACCCTACCCCAAACCCACAGCAGCCCAACCCACAGCCTCCCGAAGTGGTAACCTCAAAGGCCCCGGCGTGCAACCGGGCAACACGGATGGTGCCGCCGGTGCCTCTTCCGCCCCGGAAGGCCGGACACACTGTTAATGTATAAGGGGCACTACAAGGAGAGATACGACAAGGGACACTGTAAGGGTGACCATAGAATCTATTCCTTTGGGGTCCTCATTATCATTATAATATACTCCAAAAACTCTTTGTATAATCAGCCTTCAGGCCACTATATTAAAGAGTCTGCGGTTGAGGGTTCGGGTTTTCAGCTCGTTCCGGAACCAGCTGGGCCTTTGGGCCAGACAGCCGTAACAGTGTGGGAGGGTTCCAGACTTGTTGGGGCTTGGGCCAGACTCCAAGCCCAACAAAAACCACAACCCACAAACCACAAAAGCCCTCACGAAGCACTCCCCTAAACCCTAAACCCTAAGTCCCAAACCCTAAACCCTAAACCCCAAACCCTAAACCCTAAACCACAAATCCTACTCCCAAAACAAGAATCACCCCCAAAGCTCTCTTTTCAGGCAGCTTCGGACCGAAGTGTACGGAGCCTACCGGGGAGTCGGAGAAGCGTTTCATTAGGTGAGTCCAGAAACTGTCGAGCTCCTGGGGTTTCGGGTTTAGGGTTTAGGGTTCCTTTAAAGGGATCTATAAGGGATATAATGGGATCTATAAGGGGGTTTCGGGTTTAGGGTCAGCCCTTGCGTTTAGGGTTTAGGGTTTAGGTTTCATCGTTTAGGGTTTCGGGTTTAGGGTCAGCCCCTGCTGTGCCCGGGGTTTAGGGTTTAGGGTTTAGGGTTCAGGGTTTAGGGTTCCGGGTTTAGGGTCAGCCTCTGCGTTTAGGGTTTAGGGTTTAGGGTTCAGGGTTCAGGGTTCAGGGTTTAGGGTTTCGGGTTTAGGGTCAGCCTCTGCGTTTAGGGTTTAGGGTTTAGGGGCCCTGACCCGGAAGACTTGACGACAAGAACAGGCTTGCCCTTCCGCCTCACGACCTCCAACTGCAGCGTCTTCCAGACAAGCTGAGGCCCGTTGCTCAGGTCACGTCGCTAGATTTGGAGATGTTGCAGTGATTCTGTTGAGGGCTGTGGAAGTTGCACAGGGATTTCGATGGGAGCCGAAAAGTTGGGGTATGCATTCAAATCTTGATCACATGTCATTGTGCAAGTTGCTGTTGGCTTGTCTGCTCTCATGTTGCATATGGGTAGTTCTCTAAATTAGGATCCCTTTTTAGGTCCCCAATATAATACGGCACCCTTATCAAAAGGACCCTAAAAGGGAGCCTAATTTAGAGACCTAGCCATATGGGAAATGTATGACATGTTCCGGATGTGGGAGCTTGCAAGCAAGCGGTTTAGGGTTTAGGGTTTAGGGTTTAGGGTTTAGGGTTTAGGGTTTAGGGTCCGTACACCTTCCATCGGATGGACATATCTACCACCTCGAACCGTCCAGCGAAGAAAACCTAACTCCCCAAAGCTTCGGTTTTTGTACTTCAGCCGGTCTTTGCAGAGCCCCTAAACCCCCGAAGCCCAAAGTCCTAAGTCCAAAACTTACTAAACCCTAAACCCTAAGCCCTAAACCTTAAACCCTAAACCCTAAACCCTAAACCCTAAACCCTAAACCCATGTCCGTTTGGCCATTGCAGTGGTTTTGGGGCACATGACGTGGAAGTAGAGGAGTCGAGCCGGCTGCGGGTCTCTGAGAGCTAGGCTTAGGGGGACCCTTGGGGTTTAGGGTTTAGGGTTGAGGGTTTAGGGTTTAGGGCTTGGGGTTTAGGGTTTTGGGTTTAGGGTTTAGGGTTTAGGGTTTAGAGCCAAAAGTAGGGCTCAGAAGCGGTACCCTTTAAGGGGTACCCC
>CAJNDV010036676.1:274-21853 GCA_905221635.1 Symbiodinium sp. CCMP2456 | reverse complement strand
TTTGAATCAGCTCCGAGTACGACGATCTCTGGTGGGGTTTGGAGGCCACAGCACAAGAGAGAGGCCGCAGCCGCCGTTGCTGGCCTCTGTCAGCTTCCTGTTGCGCTGGAACTTCGCGGCGTTGTCCTGGAGCACGCGGAAGTGCGTGGCCGGCTTGCTCCACATCCTCGGGCGCCGCGTGCACCGCCTGAACGCTTGACGCGGCGCACCGCCCCCTCAGAAGCGCCTGCTCCAGCCCAAACTCGCCCCTCGTCCGTGGTCGCCACGCAGTTGCTTTCCTCCTGCACCAGCTCGGGATCAGCTCCCGCGCTACCGTCTCCGCGTTCCGCCTCTCTGGTGAAGACGTCCGTCACCACCAGCCCGCGCTTGTTCCTGCTCCTGTTGTTTTGACTTAATTAAGTCGATCAGGTCGGCCTGTTGGGCCCTTGGCCGCGCTCTTTGCCCAGGGGCCGGCTTGGGCCAGCACCTGCCTCGCCACGTCCTGCGCCAGCGCCGTGCGCGCCCTCTGGAAGGTCAGGTCGCGGTTCTCGGGAACTCCCGCCGCTGATACATCTTCCGCGCCCCCCGCACGCCGAAGTCCTCGGCCAGGCGTGTTTTTGCGATCGGCCCCGCTTCTTTCCCTTCTTCTCGAGCGCCTCCACGCACGCCTGCAGCTTCTTGCCATTTGGGAACCGCTCGCGCAGGAAGTGGTTCAGTGCGATGCATGCTCGTTTCCTGTCGGATGCTTTCGAAATGGCTGGGGAATTGCCTCCCGTGAGCATACAGTCCCAGGGTGCAGTGACCCCGCGCCGATGCCCCGCTGGCGCCCCTGATGCTTCCGTTGTGTGGACGACACGTCCAGCAGCCGGACGACGTTTGACTCGGAGGGTCGCTCTAGGACGGCCTCGCATGCAGACGAGAGCTCCGGATTCATTTTTTATATGTTTCCATTCATTCGGTCTCGATGCCAAAGCAGAAGCATCTCTGGATGCTCAATCCAAGGGTTTGGATGTCCACCACTGCGGCGGCGTTTCGATCGGAGGGGTCCTTCACGCAGGTCGGCCTGCAGCCGGTCGTTAAGCCCCCTCCGCCGCGCTCTTGCCCAGAGGAGCTAACACCACGCCAGGTCGGTCCGCAGCGCTTCCTGCAGGGTGACGGCGCTCGCGGTGGGCAGGCAAAGCACTCTGCGGGCCTTGGTCGACAGCCCCTCTGGCAGCGAAGGGCGCCGGCGGCAGCTGCGCCATCCCGCCGCACGGGCCAGAAAGCACGATCATGCGGAGCATGCGCCCAATGAACTCTCTCTCGACCCCTTTAAGCACGCGGTGTCCAGGCGGCGTTCGAATGAGGCGCGCGCGTCCTCGACAATGCTGGCCACGCACTTGTGCAGGAAGTAGGTCTCGGCCAGCGGCTCATCGTCAGGGCCACTGGGACCTCAACCTCTTCAGCCGGCCGCAGCACCTCCATCTGCAGCTTGACTTTCAAGAAAAAGGGAAGCTGCAACCGCAGCGTCGCATCCAACCAGGGACGCCGCGCGCGAAGGTCGCCGATGCCCATCCGCACGTCCGGGCCGCGGGGTTCCAGCAAGAGCTCCTGCAGCCAGAAGCTCTCGCGTTTCTATTTCTTTCTATAGCTGCGGACGGAGGCACGGACGAGCAGAGTGACACATCTGGACGGACTTCACACACATGACTCAAACAGGGTTTTTTGCGAAAGTTTCGCCCTCCATAGCGGCCCTCACCAGCAACATGTCGAGGCAGCATCAGAAAAACCTGCATAGCCTTCATCGCCTTCGTGGCCTGGTAGGTCAGTGGCCTAGCTCGTGTAGAAAACTACGTCCTTGATGCTTTACGTTGCCTCGAGGGCAACAGGTTGTTTGCAGAAAGTGTAGCGAAAAAGGTATGCTTGCATCAGGCAGCTACCCAACTGATGCGTGTGTCAAACTTGCTCGTGCAACTTGTTGGCAGTACATACAGAAGTGGCACGTACTGCTTTGACGAGGTATCTCTGAATGCATTGGGCTTCTTGCTTGCTATATCCTGTCGGCACCACTCCAAAGCGTGTCACTCATGAACTCGGCGCACTACCGCCTGAGGCTTTCGAAGCACTGGCGGACATTTGCACACACATTGAAAAAGTCGGCCGATGGCCGCGGCAATTGCTACATGGTCAAATCATTGGGTTACCAAAACCCGGAAAGGTTAGCGAAGGTCACATCCGTGTCAGGCCGATCTGCATACTACCCATGCTCATCAGGGCGTGGGGCAGCCTCCGGTATCGTCATCTGAACACGTGGATGCGGGCCTGGCTTCCCAAAGAGCTGCACGGTGGATTACCCGGACGCTCCACCCTTACCGCTACTACCCCAGTTCTTACAGCTATCGCCAGAGCGCAGGTTGACCATGAGCCTTTCATCGGCGTTAGCTTGGACTACACTGCTTGTTTTGATCGTATCGACGTTCAGCTAGGGGTTGAGCTGCTTCAACAGCTCGGACTTCCAGACTGCATTGCAAAGCCGCTATTGTTCATGTATGCTAACATGCAACGTACCTGCAAGGTCGGTGCTGCCAACTCCGACTTTTTCCACGCACACACGGGCATAATACAAGGCTGCAGTATGAGCGTCCTCATGTTAAATGCCATTATGTCCGTATGGGTGTGGTGGATACGCAATAAACTTGGGTCCCGCTCGCTCAGAGAGGTAAAGGTTCTCCTAAGCATCTATCTTGATGACCGAAACATCGTCAGCAAATGCGCACGCACACTGGCAAAAATACTTAGCTTAAGTAAATCCTTTGATGAGCTCATCAATAGTGTCTTGAATACTAGGAAATGTCAAATCTACGAGAACAGCAGAGTTGATGCGACATGTGTCCAACAGGTTCTACCTGGAGCATCACTCACACACCACGCTTGGACGCTGGGGTACAACGTGCAAGCCGATGGGAATGATGTTTCCCAGGAGCTCGAGAAACGGTATGACAAAGCCATCGCCACCGCGCGTCGTGCGGCTGCACTGCCACAAGACATGAGGGTTAAAGTTCTAGAAGCCACCTTCACTGCGCAGTGGGCTTACGGTGCCTTCGTCACACCTCCCCACCCTACCCAAGCACACAACCTGCAAACTTGTGTTGAGCATGCCCTCGCAGGCAATCGCCGTAAGGGATGGAGCCCTGCGCTTTTTTGGACGGTTGTCTATAAAGGGCACAGATTTATCCCCAAATACGTCGTTTTACTCCAAAGTGTCGCCTTTCTCCGCGCTATACTGCAAGGAGAAGGATCTGCCGTTCAAGCTGATGTTGAACACATCCGCCGACACCTTGCGCGCCACCATCTCGCTGACACAGACATTGATTGCTCCCCTTTTCACGTTCTTCAACGATCCCTAACCCAGGTGGGCGGGAAATGGACCGCACTACACACCATCACCCTCCCCCATGAAAGGGGTGATGAGGTGCTTGACTTGAAAAACACCCCTAAAACTGCACTTCAGCATCAGCTGCGTGAGTTCTGCAGACGTCACATCATCAACACGCTGGGGCGCCCCGGCTGGCCAATTCCTGCTGACATCGATTACTCAAGCACGCGGGCATTGCTGACCTCCCCTACTTTTAGCTTCCTCGACAGAGGTATTCTTCGCACACTTCTCATGGGAGCACTGCACCCGGAGATCCAATCAGACCAAGTAGGGGCTGCCCGCATTCTGTGTGCTAGATGCCACGTTGAAGCAGACACTGCTGGACATAGATTCTGGAGGTGCCCTGCCACCCAGGCGCTGAGGAATCAGATGTTCCCTAACGGTATACCCCTCCGCGCGCCGGTTGTGCTGACACGCTTTGGAATGAGCATTCCAACCGTCTAATCCGCTGGCCGCGGATGCCTTCCTAAGCAACATTTGCCGAAGCTCAACGGGTTCAATGACAGGCAGCTCGCACTTACGCTTGCTAAGTAAGTGTCCGCATTGTGCAAAAAACTGCGTGCGCTTGTTGCTATCTGGTTTCGCCTGGAACTGCTCACGACTTCTGCGTAAGAGCTCGTCAGCCATGTGCTGGGGATGAGCGGTTGGTCCGCTTGGCGTATCATGCATGGCAAGGGCCGGAGTTTCCCCTTTCACCCAGCGGCAAGCCGTAGCGAGATTAGAGGTAACTCGTTCTTGCCAAGCTGCAATACGCCTATGTTTAGCAAGTGTTTCATAATCAGCACGAACTTTGTCGAGTGTGATTTGCAATGCCTGCGTATCGGAGAAATCAAACCCATCAGGTAGCTTAACAAGGTCGCTGAAAGCATCCCTTATCTTAGACCCGAGAGCTTGGGATTCGGCGGGTTGCAAGGCGTTGGAATGTTGAATGGTTTTGAGGCGGGTGATGCGCAACTGCGTTTTTGCAATGAGGTTTTGTTTATGCTGCCTGCATGGCGAAGTTGTGGCACAAATAGTTCGTGTTTGGAAGCCTGGTGTACTGCCTTTGGGGCGATCAGCAAGGAGACCAGTGGCATTGCTGAGTGCGTTTTCAGCAGTGCGGGTCCAGATGGCCCACATGTTATCCACATCACCCTGAAGGCGTGCATTTGTCCAATGCTGCTGCTCATTGTTGAAGATAGCACTCCACGACTGTTGGACGGACTCGGTTTGGTCCTTGGTTGGTAGGTCATGTCAGTGGGGGCGTTTAGGCGCAGGCCTACGGCAAAGTGATTAATCAGAGGTAAGTCTTTGACAATGAAGACTTCAGAAACAATGGGCTGCGCAGCCGCATTTGCGAGGAAATAATCCACACGGCGGCCTTGGGTTCCTGCGCGGTGCGTGGTAGGTGCTTGGGCAACGTCAGTGGCTGTAGGGTCGCCATTATTGGCTAGAAGTACAGCGGCGTCAACCCAGTAACCTGTGCTGATGGCTTCTGCTACCGCTCGCGACTCAGATGCTTCAACGTTCCAGTCAGCACCGATGATGATGGGCACATCTCCCAGTGAGGCAGCATACCGGAACAAGGATTCTCGTAGTGTTTCGCACGGTTTGGGGCAGTAGGCTACAATCACGTGAACCGAAAAGTTATTGTCTATGGGGATAACCGAATGCAGTGCATCATCCGCAGATAGAGTTGCTACCGGGCATTGTGTGGCCACAACATCCGGCGCCGCAGTTCTGTTGAGGATAGCCACACCGCCGTCATTAGGTCCACCTCCGGATGCCTTGGGCGGCCTGGGCTGACTACAACAAATGTGGTAACCCTTGTCCCGGGCTTTATGCTTGACCAGTTTGGTGTCTTGAGCAAGCCGGGTCTCCGTGACCATGATAGTGTCAGCCCCGTACGCTGACGCAACCGCGTACAGTTCATCACCGTGCTTCCGAAGAAAGCTGACATTGGCCAGGAGGACAGTGTGAGAAGTTGGTGTACAAGCAGGCTCCTCCTCGGCGGGGGTGGCGTGGGATGCTTGGATGGGCGGTGTATGGTTATCGTCCGCAGTGCCAGCAGCGACTGCAGTGGGCGCTATGGGGTTGGGGATTACGGGGACAAGAGGTTCAAAGTGCTTCCCATCCTGATAATCAAGACGCCATACTGGGCAGTTTGTATTGTCTTCTGGATGCAATTTGGCAATGCGTTTGTACGTGGTGCCCTCTTTGACATACACTTCAAGGATGACCTTAAGCAGCCTAGCAAGGATTTGGATTTCCAATATGCCAGGCCAGATATCACCTTTGCGAATGGCCTTGACGTAGGCCTGCCATGGGAGACCTGTGTCATGAAGGGCCCATGTCTTGTGCGACTGGCCGTTCCATACTAGCTGTCCTGTGCTTAGAGCCATGGCATCTGCTGCAGTTTGTTGACGGAGCATATGGGCGTCAGTATGCGCAAACATGGCGAGTGAGTGGAAGAGGCACAAGCCGTCCCCTGGGACAGCAGTTGGACCATAGGCTTCAGTCTCGAGACGAAAGCCCCCTCTGGTAAGGCATCCAGAGTGAGCAGGGACATCAACCTCAGTGTTGCCCCCACCTCTCTTCAAGGATGAACACTTTGGGGTAGTTTGGCTTTCGTTCCTTGGTAGTTACACTTAGTGCACTGTATGGTGAAGCCTGAGAGGTACTGTAGCTTATGCCCAGCATGCGGGCGCTTAACGAACTGTTTGAGATTGTGGATGCGTGCCGCTTTGACTGCGGCGAGCCTAGCCTCTTTAGCCTCTGACATGGGTTTGCTAACCGCTTCTGGGTCGCGGGGATCCTTATCAGGATGTTCATTTTGCAGATGCGTGGCTTTGAGCCGGCTGAGAGGGGCATCATTGCGATGACGAGGTGTGCCACGGATAACGAAGTCACACCAGGGGCACGGCCACCACACCGGCTCGGCTTGTTGCGAAGAGTGACTAGCCTCCGTACCTTCCGCACCTTCATCCGAAGGACCTAGTTTTGGAGGATCTGCGCTGTGAACAGGATTTGGCGACGCTCCTGCGGACATATGTGCAGGGGCTTTGGGCATGGTGGCACTATGCCTTAACCGAGTAGGGCTAAGGATAGGGGTTTCCGCCAACCTATCAGGTGATAGGGTGCGGCTATCGTCAACATGATGCTGACAACATTGCCTTTGGGGCTGTCGTGGTGCGTGTGATTGTACCTGCGGGGTTGCCTGGAGCTCTTCGTCTGCAGGATCCCTAGCAGGCATAGAGTGACAAATACGTGTTTCGTCACATGCATGTGTTGGGGTGCCAGCCACACCCTGCGGATTGTGCGGAACTTGTGCCCCCGGCATGCTTAACCTAATTGGGTCGAGCCTTGCAGTGTGCTCAAGGCTATCAGCGCGGCCACTGCTGACAACCGGCGTTCAGGCCTGCGGTGGGGGGGTTGCGGTTGCGTTTTGATTGGCGAGCAGCTGTTGCATCATGAGCATAAGCTGGGACATCTGGGCCTTCAGTCCATCAACTTCCTCACGCAGTGGGGGTTGGCTGTTGCGCTGCGTGGGCACAGGCGAACGGCTGCGTGCATGACTGGGAGGAGCTGGGGTCGGTACCTCAATCTGTGGCGCGGTCGCCTGGGCAGGAGCTGCTACTTCAATCTGTGGCGCGGTCGCCTGGGCAGGAGCTGCGTGCGCGTGCGAAGCGTTGTGGGTTGGGGAGGGGGTCTCTGATTCCTCTACCTCCATGTGCTCTCCTAGGGCCTGTGCCCAAGTGCCTGCAGTGGGTGCTTGCATCCCATGTGGCTTGGGCATGGCGCAGGGTGTGGGTTCTTCCTTCTTTATGGCTAGGGCATACTGGTCCAGGAACACAACCACTGCAGTTGGCGGCTGTGGTGCTTTGATAACCCACTTTTGGTAATCACCTCGGCCCTTGCGAAAGAGCAATTTGGCATTAGCAATGTCAGGCCAGGGTGTGTCTGTGGTAGCAAGACTGGTAAAAAGCTCAACCGGGCTCCAATCCCTCGGTACGCCTGCAATTTCATACCTGTCACCGGCGGTGTATGGCATGTCTGTAGCTAGCGGTGCTATCGCGGCTGCATCTTCTTCCAACACCCGAACAGCAAACCCTTTCGGGGACCACGCGAGGCCTTGGACTTTGTTCTGGGGCAATGCGAGATACTTCTGCTTAGCCTGCTGCAGCACTTCTACTTTCAACCAAAGGTTGACAAGTTTCGGTGTCTTATCCGTGCAGTCTTTAGAGGTGTAGTACCTCGCAAAAACCATGGATGCCTGAGTCCCGGAATGCTTGATCAGCGGCACTGCTAGTGAGGTGGGCAACCTCACATAGGCTGCGATTGCGTTGGTCTTGCCTTCCCGCGTGAGCGGAATGCATTTCTTGATTTTGTGGTCAGACCACTCAGTGTTGCTTACATGCTCTGTCAGGTACTGCTGCATGGCACAGGAAGCGTTGGTCGCGGCTCGTTGCCAATCTTGTTCGTTGGCAAAAGCTGACCGCACCACTTCTAAGACAATTGTGCACATGGCTTGGGTTTTGGGGGCCTGCCCTTTAGCTACAGGGGGATTGCATGCAACCTTGCGGGTACCACATTGCACAAGCCGCCTTGTCTGTTGCAAGATCTGCCCGTCTCTGGTTACCCAAACTGTGATGACCGGCCATTCTGACCCATCTGCTTGCTTACTAGCTTCAACTTGTGGGTGTACCAGCATTGCAGTAGCAAACGGTGGGTTTGCCAGCACTGGGGATTTGGTGAGGTAAGCACTTTTACTGACTAGCGCAATGCCATCCTTCCCATATTCCAACTCGTCTTCGCGGCAGACTGGGACGCTCCAGTGGTTCGCACACAATTCTTCTTTAAGTGCACGTTGGTGGCCCTTGGGTTCCTTGGGACCGGGGCGCGGAGCTGGGTTGGGCTTAGGACCTTAGGAGGCTTATCATGATTCTCGGGGCCCTTGGGCTGGGGTGTATTCTGCTCTGTGGCCTGTGTCTTGGATGGCTGCGTCTTCTTCTTTTTCTTAGGCTGCTGTTTGCCCTTCCCCCCGCCCCGCAGCAGGTGGGTGTGGGCTAGGTTGGCAGACACCTCAGAGTGGAGGGATATGGTGTCATCATCTGATTCTGGGGATGTCGGGCAGTCACTTCTATCATTGAGCATTACATCTGTCAACCCGGGTGTCTGTGGACGCCTTGTTAGAGCACTGCTACTCATCACAAGGCCGCGGAGCCCGGACTCGTGGCACGGTAAGCAGGCGTCCTCCGAGGTGCCTGCCGCCGCGCTCGCCTTCGTGGCCTTCATGACCTTCATTGCCTTCATGTTGGAACTGTTTCTGGCATCGAGGCCAGAGCATCGCTGAAGCGGGCACTATAAAAACGCCCCACACACAACATCAGTCAACCCCATTGAAATCACAAAGGATTTTGCAAGTAACGAAGAATTGGCTACATCTTGCCCTTCATTGCCTTCATGGCATTCCAGCTGGGGAGGGCTGGGACGGCGCCACGGCGCACTGACCCAACTGCAAGCGCGTCAATAGATTTCGATGGGTCTTCATTGCCTTCATGGCCTTCATCGCCTTCATGGCCTTCCTGCTGGGGCGGGGCTGGGACAGCGTGCTGGTGCACTGGAATTTCCGTGAGCTCAAGCAATGTGGCTACTCCCCCCCCACCTCCAGAAAGCTCAAGCAACGTGGTCACTCTCGCTTCTCCAGCGAGGAGGACTGCACGCATGGCACATTTTGTAATCATCGACCTATCACTGCACACCCATCTCCTCTTCCAAAGCTAATCACCCCTCCCGGCTTGCAAGCGAAACCTATGCCAAAACACACCGATCAGCAAGGTCTCACATTGGATTCGACACTAGTTGATGTACGGCTGCTTTTGACATGAACATCTCGCCGCCCGTCAGCTCGTGCATGAAATTTCTCCGCACTTTAATCCGGACACCATTGACAAGCAGACATTCTCCATGCCATATCTTTCGTGCATTAGAACATGCCAAATCTCGATTCCCGCCCCACCCGCAGGAGACACCCTCCATCAAACTGCAGCAGCAGTGTCCGAGGGGAAGTCGCGCATGTAAGCTGTTAAATGCTGAGGCGGGGAAAAAATACCAGGGCAACAACGTGTGCATGCAGCTGACCGCAATGGCATGCCTTAAATTCGAGCTTCACGGAATCAAAGATGGCCAATAAAGGGGGAAGTGGGGCCCAGTGGGGTCTTGAATGGCCGCCGTAGCCCCTATGCATAGGGCGGGTAGCGGTTCTGAGCGGAGCAGTTCTGCCGGTATGCCAAGACGTGCCAAGACATGGCGTGTAGAAAACACTGATGTGCGCGGCATAGAGCTGAATGTGAGCCATTGAACTTTTTGGTGCACGGTAAGGTCAACACTCATGATACCCGATACCCTACCCCGAGTCTCCCAGTTTAACATTCCGGCTATCCTGCATCGGACTTCGAACGCAGACTGCGCTTGTATCCTGCTGTGCGTAAGCTCGCGAGATTTGGTGAAACGAGTACATGCTTCCAATTCTGGAAGGGTCGAGTCACGTCGAGTCTCAACCCGGGCAACTCACCATCAGTTTTGGCATGCCTGTTGGGAGGACCTTAAACGTCGGCATCCACAAAACAAAACAAAGCCCACACTTTCGCCTGCAACGCACTGCAATGTCTGCAAGGTACCCTGGCGAAGCTTGGTCCCGGGCCCAGTCACTATGCAAGAACGCAACAAGCCTCGAGCGATGATAAGTTGCAGGAAAAGTTGTCCAAGCACCCAATTTGCTACCAAGAAGCTTGCTTCCCTCCTCCTTGTGAGACGGGCTGCTCCTCGCAGGGCATGACCGCGAGACTGTGTATCGGGATCCCTCTGTTTAGCTTTCGGGTAGAGTGGGGTATGCCTACGGTATGCCTCTCAAAATTAGGCTTCTGTCGACTCCATCTTTAGCTCAGGACTGTCCTGGGGTACAAAGCCAGCCCCCACCAGCTCTTGTTCGAGCTCCCTCGCTTGCAAGCAACGCTCTTCCCACAACCTAGCAAATCTGCTAGGAACATCTCGTGCTCGTGCAGAGCCACAGAGCCTCTTGCACCACCCTCGCCGTCTTGTCAGAGATGGAGCCGGTTTCGAGGTCGATTGCCTAGTCGAGAGGGCAGAACGACGCCACGAACACTCTGAGCTCGTGGTGCCTCCTCGAGCTCCATCGCCAAGTCGTGCAGCTGCGTAGCAGCTACGAAAGAAGAGGATCCCATCACCTCGAACATGAGTATCTTCAACGGGGTGGGGTGCAATGTGATGTGCCTGCTGCGCAGCTTCCTGCAACCGGTTAAAGTCCTTGCTCAGGAGCGCCTCGAATCGAAGATGTGCCGCATCGGCTCTCGCTGAAATCTATGACCATTACTGATGCTCGTGCCTGCTCCATGTCGCACACTTTCCGCCGCAGATCCTTGAGCAAAGAAGCTGCACTCGACAAGCTTCAAGTCTGGTCAAGTCAAGCACTTTGTCGCTTCCGATCAGACTCCCGATCACTGCCCTTCCACATCAAAGTCCCGACGAGTGTCTGCGGGATATTCTGCAAGAAATGCTCGAAGCTGCTCCTCTCGCTGGTGATTCCCCATTGCCCTGGCAGGAATCTGAAAGAATGAGCACTGCTGGCAGCCCTCGCATCACAGACAATTGACCAACGACCAGTCATGGGCATCTTTGCTTTATTGCACATGACATTATTGTAGCATCATACAGCATGCATGCCCAGACGCATCAAGTACCGAACCAGTACAGCGACCCAGAAGCAAACCCAGTCAGCCAGTGTTTGTCGCTCGGCATGCTGACATTGGTTGTTGAAGTTTCGGCTATGTCTGCTGACTCTATGAGATCTAATGAGATCTATGAGGCTTGGGACATTGCTGGCTTTCGCGATTCCCAATCAGGAGCCGGTCTCGGCTCTGGTCGAGTCGGAAGGGATAGGCCGAAGGGCAAGCGAGGCTCCAAAGCACGAAGGGTTCTCGGAACAGAAAGAGCCTCACCCTCACATCGTCCTGGTTCCTTAGCCTGCGCAACAAGATGCGGCCTGCAGACAAGATTCTCAGGACAATTGGCAAAAGAAGCCTTGGACTGATGTGTCGGACTTCTAGCGAGGTTCGACGATTCAGCACGGCGGGCGGATCGATCGGCTTTTGTCCTTTCGGACAGGGTCTAGTTGGATTCTCTCGAAGCACAGGGCGCCGGAGGCACCTGTCTGTCCACAAGTGAATACAAAGACATGGGGAGACTGATGGCGACGATTTCGTCTCTTCAATGTGTGTTCCTTGGTCCATCATGTTGGGACCTGCACGCAAAAGTGCAACCTTTCGCTCACCAGGGTTTGGTGTATGCGTAACTGTCCAACTGGCACCTTGCTGCACGCGGAAGTAATTCTCGCACTCAGCCTATGCTCCCCCACAACCAGTCCACCGCAAGCAAATCGATTCAGTCGGAATTAAACAGCCTTGTCCAATCCATGTGTCGCAAGACAGGTTCGCGCGGGCGAGTGTCATCTGACATCTGCCTACCAGGTGCATTGATAGAGTTTTCCTAGAGGAGACCGAACAAGGCCTTCGCCGTGTCAACAGAAGCCCCGACGATGTTCCCCATTGCGACTTGAGCACAGACGCTGGCAGATCTGGCAGATTCAACTGCAAAGGATGATACAGGAAATGGCGAGGAGCTGCTGAGCTTCGCATGCTTCGCTTGCACAAAACGGGTTGAAGCATGGCCTCTTCAGCCCCTGGATCGACTGCACACAGCATCGGTTCAGGAGGCGCCAACTCTGTGAGACTCTGGATCAAGCTCACAAAAAGCTGCAGAGCATACTGTAACCATGCTCGCAGAATCTGACCTTGATGGCCGGCGTGCTGCCTAGAAAACTCACTGCGAAGTATCACAGCATCTACATCGCTTGCTAGACCTCTCCACCGTGCACAGCTGGCACCAAAGCTGTAGCGGCACGAGCAATCTTCTTACATGTCCGGCTTCTCCACCGACGTCTCATTCGTCTCTGGATTCCTGGTCCGAGATCAAGTCTGTGAATGTTGCGGTATTCGTTCTGCACAACTATCATGCTTTCTGTCCCAGATTTGAAACCGGGTCAAATCTCGAAGCCTCGAAACCAGAGTAAGCTGCCTAGTTCATCCGAATCTGAAGCCTTGAGCAGGATTGGGGTTGGCTGTATCAAAAGGCACATTCCAGCAGCGGTCCAGTAGAAGAAGACACTCGGATCTCGTCTTGATTGCTGCCTTACCCATGGTTCTGGAGGTTCCACCTCAGGCTGTGAGTGGTGCACACGGCTGTTGCAGGCAAGGCTGCAGCAGACTGCCTGCGTCTCGTTGGTAGCCATGTTGATGTAGTAGAAAACGCCCGCCTGGCGTGACACGGCATTGGTGGAGAACCGCCAGATTCTGACAAACAAGCCTGTCTGGTCGATTCCTTCCTTTTCCAAGCCAACCGAACCTGCTTGCGCGCTGGCAACTTCGATTATGCTGATAATTGCATACGCCTTGTCCTGTGCCGTTGATGCGGCTGGCGGTTGCCCACTTTGCTCGGCTAGCCGCGGTCTGGCCAGAACTCAAGTTCGCTTGGCACGAGCCCAATGCTTACTCCATCACGAACACCGCACACTCAACAACACTGGTGGAAATGGGCTGCCACTCTATTGGACAACGCTAGCAGCGGAAGTGCGCCTCTTTGCCTCCGGTTCTTGAACTTGGGTCTGCTCTTTTGGAGGTTCTTTTGGAGCCTTCCACTTGCCCCAGGCATCGTCGTCTGACTCAGCCTCTTCCTCTTTGGGTTGCGACCACTTGTCGTTCGAACTCCATGGTGTGCTATGAGACCATCTCGAGGACCAGGACGTCTTCCAATGGTCTGTCTCTTGCCAACCTGAGGAGGAGGAGGAGGAGCCCCAGGTCTGATGGCCAGCCTGGCTCGCCTTGCAAGCTGCGTGGTGCTGTATCCCATGCATTCCAACGACTGAAGACTGTGCACGAAAAACTTCAAGCAGCAGAGCCTGTCGGTTGTTCTTGGCTTGGAACTCATGCGCTTCAGCTTCCAGAATCTTTGAAGCATTGGCGGGAGCATCGCGGGAAAGCAGAAGCTTTGTTGATGCCTCATATTGCCTGAAAAACAAAAATATCCGAATGTTCATCTTCACATGCGCAACTGAGCTTCTCGCTTGAAGATCATCTTCAAGCCAGTATGCTGCCTGCGAGAGTGAGCCAGTTCGCCTACTGTCCTACACAGACATACAGACAGCATACTTACCTTCGGTCTTTTGGAGTGCAAAGAACCCGGCGTTGTTCATTGTTTGAGGCTGTTCTCCAAAGCAACACAAGCTAATTCAATCGAGACGTTGCCGGTAGAATCGCCCAAAGCTAAAGCGACTTCCTTCCTGCAGTGGTGCAAACTCCTGCCTTCTAGACAGAAACTGTGGGCATCCATCCTGCCAATGTTTGCTGCGCCCGTTCGTTTCACCAGCTACTGACCGCAGTGAGGCACACCTTCGCACGTTCCAACTGCAGGTCACAGAGCAATTGACCCAGATCTTGTGGCAGCGGGGATGTTGCCTGCACAACCGCAAGATAGAAATGCACCACCGTGCCACCGGGATTCATAGCCTCGAACCATCGATTGGTGAATGGCTCCCGGAATCGAGTCTGCCGAATTGCACCGTGCTTGCCATGTCAACAACTTTGACGACTATGGGTTGAAAAAGCAACTCAAGGCCTCATAGGAGTGCAGGAATACCCTTTTGGCCCAATCCCGATCTGACTGCCTGCTGCAGGCTCGTCCACATTGAAAACCAAGTAGCAGAAGACGATGCAGCACACAAGAACCAAATTTAGTGAATCTCCACCACTTGAGTACCAGACGGAGCACCATACGTGCAGTCTCCCACGATCGGATAGCCAATCTCACTAACGTGGAACCTTCCCACGGCACCGCTATCAGCCACTTCCACCTAGTCCACACCGGGTGCAGGTGCGCCTGATCTGATGAGTTCGTCCTGGGTACCCGGTGTGCATTTCTGGCAGGACGGGCTGTCCCGTGTCGTCTTCATAGCTCCAGCACGGGATGGCACTGAGGACCCAGCCGGTCACAATCTGCAAATGCAGTAGCGTAAACCTGCATCTGTGCACATCCGAGTACCCAAAAGCAAATCCACGGCAGACAGCATAGACTTCTGGGCGAGGGGCTGCTCTTGCTTCTTGTTCATGAACCAAGCCACGGGACTATAGAATGTGACTGCATGCAGCCGTTTTCCTTGAATCTCTCCTGACTATGGAAATGCAGTGCAAGCTGGTTCACGTTCTGTCTGCACTCCTGGTTCTCGGCCCTCCTCGCCATCTGCATTGCCTGGAACAGAAAATACTCGCAAGCGTGCTCACGCACTCCCTCCACCGCTCCGCCAGCCTTTGCCATTTCCGTTCTGCTTAAACTCCTTTCCCTTGCCCTTGGGCTCGGGATTGGGATTCCCGTTGTTGTATGCAACTGCTCTCCATTGCCCCTGCCCACCAGAAAGATCAGTTGCAGTGCAGCACCTCGCGCAAATGTACGCTACGAGTAAACAGCGTGCCTGATCGAACCGCATGGCAATCTCAATTCGCCCGCGTCCTCAGTCATGCAAAAGAAGCATGCTGAGCACGTGAGTCGCACTGCGTGAAACAGTTGACCAACTGCTCTTAGCTCGTGAAGTACCTCGCGTCCCGTAACACTTCCGTTCCAGTTTAGAGATTGAATATGGCTACGCAAGCACCGCGCAAGCTTGAAGCCACTGTGCGCCCGGCGACCGTGCTCGTGGCTGTCTGCCGGTCCATGCTTCCAGTCCTGCAGTCAACAAGAACAAGTCACAGCAAAAGCACAACAAGAAAGGAACAAGAACCACTGCCTGAGTTGGTTCTGCAAGCTTGGTCGGAATTTGGACCTATCACAGAGCAAGGCTGTTTGTTCTTGCCAGACATCGCTTGCGTTCATTAGCTTCTTCCCATCCACGTTCGAGGCACATGTCCGTGGACCAAGGCAAAGTAGTACTTCTCTGTCCCTCCTTCCTCCAAGCTGTGCTCGCTTTGGAATTGCCTTTGACCAACATCGGTTCCACTAACCGCTTCTTCTTGCACATAGGCCGAATTCAATTCAACACGTCGATGCAACCACGAATCTTGCGGATTTCAGGAAAACCTTTCTTGGTCTTGGCCGCCACCATCACCCCAGATGTCTCCTCGCATGGTCCAACACTCTTCGATACAGGGGGCAGATCTTGCCAACACTCAGTTGTCCTTGTCTAATCGATTGCAACAACCAGCCTGCATGCAAGCACCTGGACCAAACATGCAGCGTGCACCAACGAGGAAAGCATCCGAGTCCCAAAGCTACTTCACTTCTAGCACACCACAGCCGGCACAGTGGCAAAGTTAAGTTCGCTGCATTGCACTTCTGACAGAACTTCTGACCGCAGCGCCTAAAGCTGTTGTGGCAAGTAGCCCGGTAATGGGCTGTCCCCATATCAAGACAGCATGACTTGACAGATCACCAACCCCCTACCTAACCAAGAAATCAAACAAACATGTTCGGGTATCATGAAGCCGTAGACAACGATAGTTTGAGCAGCATCTTGATGAAAGCAATTTGCACGACTCTGCGAAAGCAAATTACTGTTGGCAACGGAACTAAGCCCGAAGGATGCCGATCTTCTACCCTCGACAATGTTCCAGGCCAAGCTCGAAAAAACAAAGGGTCTCGCCGGTACCGGTCTCGTAACATCTCGTAACCGCTGCAGCAGTTGCCGCCTGCATAGAATCATCCACTTATAGGCGAGATGACCATGCGCAGCAACCCAGCACATGCATTCCAAATGCACAAGAAGAGTCTAAGTAGACGCACAGGAACCGACTGCGGTTAGTTCTATGCGAGACTTTCCGCCGGATCGCTGGTAATTTGAGGTCGTTCGCCTGTGAGCTGGTAGGTGGGCATTTCCCGGGATTCTGGTCGTGTCGTTACGCATGAGGAACTTGCAGCACTGATCACAAGCATACTGATCGGCACCTATCCATACCACGTACATCGACTTACAAAAAAGCTGATGTCAATATCATGAGCAAAAAGCCCTGCATGCGAAAGACAAACTCACAAGTGAAGAGGAAGATGCAAGCGACAACTCCCCGCACACTCCAGCTAATCAACGTTTCGAAACAGCGTGCTCTGCTTGTGGCTTTAGCTTTAACATGATATCACATTCTCTCCTTGCTTACATGTGCTTGCTCGGGGGAGCACGAACTCTAAGAGAGCAGCCACGGAGGCAGAGAAAAACAAAGCGAAAGAGAGAGCTAGGAACCAACATTCGTTTTAAGGCGTCTTTGGCAACGTACGAAATGCACAGCCTGTGCCAACATTGCAACTCGGGCACATATCGCACACTTTCCACATGTGCAGGGTTGCATCTTCAGGTCTTTCTGCAGCACCTCTGCACGGCACGTAAGCACACAGTTCGAAGAGCGTCTAGTAGAGTCTCGTGAGTAGAGTGACACGTGTGCCACATGGCCTCGGCCCAAAAGTCTCGGGTGCCGAGAGCCGTCTCATAATCGAACTTGAGGGCCAAGTACTCGTGAATCTGGACAGTATCCTGCACAGCAGTCACGGTGGAGGGTTTGAACTGTTGTTGCCAAACACCCCATGCTCTACTCTTAGCATCGATGCATCCGAACCGCAGCCTGGTGGTTTGATCATGCTGGTGGACGAACGACGGAGCATGCAAAATCACATGACGCAAGCAGCCCAAGCCAGAGCACGGCCTTGCTGCTGTTCAGCAGCTGAGTCGGCGTCTTCGCACCAAACTGGCCCACGAGCTCAAGGGTAGTACAGTACAGTACCCAGCCACGGAGGCAATACTTAGTTCTGGACCACTCTCGGTAAAGCGCTGCTGGTGTTGCCACCGTACCCACAGGTGAAGTTCACGGGCTTGTCGACACACAGGAGCTCGTCCTGTGAACATGGCTGCCCTAGCAACTTAGAATGGCGAATTGTAGCAGCAGAAGCCCATGCCAGCCGGGGTTCTGTCATGACACGCAGACCGGCAACATGCGACCATGTGATGGGCACGTGGTCAATGGGACAGAACAAGCCTTTCACATGCCGACATGCCCGACATGGTGGGGACCTAAGCTGATGCTTCTTACGACTCGACGAGCAAAACCTGAGCTACGACACGCATTGAAGCAGGGAGCACCATACAACCCAAAACGAAATTTTGCCTCACAAGTTCGCCTATGAGCTGCGATATGCCGATCGCAAGCCGATCCGCTCCAAGAAAAGGCAGGAAAGCCTGAAAACGAAACAAGCACTGAGACTAAGACAAGCAGCACGTTGTGAAAGATGATTAGTCTGCTCTTACGCAGGCATGTAGGCCAAATGCCAACAGGAAGCGGTCGCTGAATGTCGCTTGAAGCTGAAGCCTGAAGCCTTTGGAAAGGCTTCCCTAGAACTACCAATATGACAGAAGCTAGCAGGAATCAGGCTGACATAGTTTCACTTGCTGAGTACGTTGACAGACACCAGTCAGTGTGCGCCGGTGCACCCACAGTACCCTGATTCAAGCCTCGTGAAGCGAATCGTCTACCTAATTCGGCGTGTTCCCGAGCCGCAACACTGTGGGCAATATCAAGCTGGGTCCGTCTCGCCAAGCAGTTTTGGAGGAAAATGCCGAGTTCGAACCATCCCAGTGAGAACGAAATAGTGATAGTTCTTCAGCACCTGCAGCAATCTGAGGATTTGAATCATGTGTCCAATGGTGTGAAAGTCGTGCGAAACCTCTGGCCTCCAAGATCTTGGGTTCCAGGACATGCTTTACGCACCTGCCAAACAAGTGCAAAGTCTCCTGTATGTAAATCGAGTGTATTGCCCCTAGCTAGAGCATTCTTTGATGCCAATGTCACAGGTACGTGGGTCAAACCGGCCAAATCCACGGGCTGTGGAATGTCTCTGGGTGGAACCTCCGCAAGGTTAGACACAGATCAGATTTGATGATTCGCATGTTCCACAATCATTGACAACCGCCACACATGGTAAGTTTGGCACAGATCGAAATCGATGATCTCCTCAATGGCCGATTGCTACTTGCAGTCTTTTCCAAATGCAACTCGGCCCTCTCCTTCAGCATACCCTTGGCATTCTCCCAGGCAGCCTTGCGCTTAGGACTTGTCTTCGTGGGGCTGATCAGTTTGTAGATCTTCTTGCCGGTGCCTGCCACATTTCTTGTCATATCTCCGGCCCGGTTGGAAAGACACTAAGCCGCAGGCTCCAGACATATTTGGCGAGCTCATCCCTGGAAGCGGCTCTGCCCTGTCAGCCGGATAAGGTGCGAGGTCCGATGGCACAAGGCACATTGATGCTGAGCCTCATCAACGTAGTTCTGAATCATCGCAGCCCTTTCCTCTGCATCCAAATGGGTCTCAAGCTGGTGCCGTGGCTGAACGCGGCGCCTCGACCAGGTCGCCGAGCTCCTGAAGGCCAAAGCACGGCACTGCGATCTGCGGACTGCGCGGACTGAGGCCGGCAGAATCCACCGATCCTTGGTAAAGTCGGTTACGTGGGTGGACGCCATCTTTGAGCTTCTCGCAAGCTCCGGAATCACATGGCGACAGCATGCGAACCTTCCAGGCAAACGATTCCTGCAGTACCTTCCCAGATATGGCGTACCTGAGTACCTGTTACAGGTGCAGCAATGGACATCAAGCGTGTTAGTATAGTGTGTTGTCTTGAGCCATTCGCCGCACGGCGAAATACCTGCATGAACTCTGTTCAACATCAGTGCCCTGACTCTTGCCGTTGTGTCCGTCCCCACGCTCACGCATAATGTTTAACGTGTATGGGACGGGACTAGACTTCGTCACGAAAAACCTCATCATGGTGATCAGCTTACACACTTCCACGAGCTAGCGCTTCCTGGGCACGCAAACGAGATTGCGAAGTGCTAATTGGCCACTTGACGCCCAAAGCCTCAGAAATCAGCGAAATTTTCTGCCTTACCGGCAGTACGAATTTGTTATTGCTTCGGGTTTGTTCGGAGACATATAGAAGTTACATGAAATCAATCATTCGGACAATCTAATATAGAGATGTTGATGCATCATGGAGAAGCCTAACGAAAATGAACATGAACGGAAATGCGCGCAATCTCGCTCACCTTCGTTTTCGCATTTTCGGACAAGATTGCAAACGAAGTTGCTGCCAGCCCACCTACAAAGGATCAGTGGCGTGGAGCACGAAAACACTTCTGGCATCCAGGCCTTGTGCAAAGTATACAATCGTTATCGGGTTGTATCACTGTGGGGGGGGGTCGACTGGCCTTCAATTGGTCTTGGATTGGTCTGGGATTGGTCCGGGATTGGTCCGGGATTGGTCAGGGTTGCTGGGGGTCGGCACGCACACTACTCCTGCTGCTTCTGGTACTGCTACTGCTGCTACTACGTTTTCTTTTCAAAGCGCAAAGACCTAGCGGGAGAGAGAGAGAGAGAGTGAGAGAGAGAGATTGTTGACTGAGCATTTGCAGAACAAGTGACTGTCCCATGCGCGGCCAACTCGACACGCCACCATTGTGGCGCGGCCAACTATGGCTGTAAACAGGAAATGTTCACATCGCGACAAAGAAGCTACTCACCCCTGTGCTTCAGGTGAAACGTAAGCGTTCCTCGGCATGGTCAGACAGCACTGGATTCAGTGACTTCGGGTGCAGCCCGAAAGCAGAGAATATAGCAATTCTCGTCGATGGTACGTTGGAATGTGTGGTGACTCTCAGCACGCCATTGTTGAAAGAGGGCCTGCAGGAGGCAGCGATCCTGCTCTTCACGAGTGGATGCCATGGGAAGGGTGCAGGGTGACAAATCGCAGTGTGAAGCCGGTGCCTGTGCCAGCGAGCTAGGGTGGAGCCGGCTGTGTCCGACAGTGAAACTGCCTTGTGCAACCCCAGACTCTTTGCTGCCCCACTTAAGTTAGGAATCGGCAACCTCAAACGCTCAGGGCTGTCTTATCTTGGTCCAGTGTCTACCTCAACGCGATCGTACACTGGTCGGGCGCCCGGACCACGCACTGTCATCACCTTCCGACACAGCTGAGTAAGCTTCTCTCTGATGCCCTCAATGCCCTCACCGCAGCGCCATGCCTCACTCCACACGGAACTCTCTAGCCAGATTCACCGTCTTTCTCAGCTTCATCACCTCTGCCACGGACTGGGCTTCGACATCCCTGACCACGCCGCGCGAATCCGCGTAACCTTTATGGTCGCGATGGTCGACACAGGAGGACGGGGGAGAACCGGCAAAAAGACACACCACATCAGCAACCCTACGGACGGCCCATTGGGAAGCCGAGAAGTGTGGGAAGATGACTCCTGGCGCTCCTGGAACTCTCAGAACTTCTGGAACTGAACAGCAGATAACCAGTCAGGCAGTCGAGGCGAGCAATTCTGGAAGCCGAACTTGTCACTCACCTCCTTTTTTTGGCTGGATCGGGCCTCGTTGACTGCATCCGCAGCGCTCGGTCCCCACGCGAAACTACTACCAAACTACCAAACCAACAAACGAAGTGGATCAATAAATGGTCGGCAAAAAGCCGCAGGTTCGAAACTAAGTTATCTACCTTGTTCGGCTCACGGCGACTCTGTACAAGCCACGCAGGTGGCAAAGCTGCACAAGCTACTCAGCGACAAGCACGCCCCCGACTGATCGAAGGAGTGGTGGGTCACCCAAGACAGAGCAAACCGGCCGCCGTTCCCGTCCCGACGGACCTGCGCGTAGGCAATGAGCCCACAGAACAAGAGGAGACACCCAGGATCGGTGCGCAAGGGAGGTGCGACGTCCTCCAGTGCACGAAGACTGCGCGTCATGGACGGAGCAGCAGGCAGGGAGTAGAAGGGCAGCACCGAACCACCGCCAGCCCGTGGCTACGCACTACTGTCGATGCCCAGAAGGACTAGCACAATGTAGCCACAAGTCAGCCTGGGCCAAAGTACAGGGGAAGTTTAAACAAGGAAACACGGCACCCTAGAAGGGCAAGCAAGGAGGCGGGCGTCCCTGAGCCGCTTTGGCGTGCAGCTCATCACGATGCAGATTGAGAGCTTGCTCTCTCAAAGCTTGTCCCTCCACCCTCGAGCGCACCGAAAGCTCCTTGTTGAGCATGCGCCAGAATTCGTA
>CAJNDV010036675.1:87398-103434 GCA_905221635.1 Symbiodinium sp. CCMP2456 | reverse complement strand
GACCGGAACGTTGGGACAGGACTGCAAGGTTCACTGTGCAAAGACTTGCTTGCAGTTCCTACGGAGCACCTCAAAGTTCGAATCCCGAACGATGCAGCACGTGCCCGAAACATGTCTATGGTGAAGAGATCTCGGTGCAAACACTGAAGTGACACGAGGGATGTCTGAGGGGCTCACTGGCAGGGCCCCGCGCAAAACTCATCAGCGTAGGGATTTACAGATCCCTAGACCTTTGAGCCCCAAACCAGAACAGTCCAGTTAGGCCTTCATCCCACACAGCTTCTCCGAACCTCATGCAAAGCTCAAGTCTGGGCCATCGGCGCATCAGCGGTGCAGCGACACAGCTCCGACAGCCTCAGCCGCCAGGACTCTTTCTGGTACTGGTACTTGGGGATTCAGCTTGAGGATTTCGCATGGTTTAGAGCCCTACAGTAGGGCCCAGGATGTTGAGGCTTGTAGCTTCATGGGAAGTCTTGCGGATTAGAGGGCTTTGATGCCTCGGCGCCCCAGGGCAAGGCTCGAAGAGTTTGGCTGAAAGGGCTTTTGATCTTGGGTTTACGGTTTCGAGTTTCCCTGAACTGCGGAACCAAAAGCCTCCGAACAAAAAACAGATGATCACTGATCGGAGGGGCCCCAGGCACAAAACACAGCTACGTCCGAACCTCCCAAGGCCGAACCCTCAAGACTCCACACACCGCAAACGACAAAACCCCAACCCAACCTGGCATACTGTTTCTTATACCAACCCCATAAGGCCCTGTTCTATATTCTTAGTGTTACTCGACATGGGCCCGAGACTTGAAGGCCGTCGTTGCACCAGCGAGGTGGCCTAAATTTCGGACCACCTGGCCAGTGGGTGCTTGCGGTTTGGGGCTGTTTCGGAGTTGCAAAGGGGGGTTTTGTGAAGGCTGCCATGCACTCCCGACTGTACATCGTAGGAAGCGGAGGAACTCTTGCTGCTGCATCGGCGCAGTTACCAGGTGCGATTTGAAGTCTGCGTTGTTTTGTAACATTTTTTGATTTAATTCCCAAAAGATCCCGTCTGAAGTCCCTGAACTGTTGAGGGCCGGTGTGGTCAAGGTAGTGGTGATAAATGGGCAGCGGTCTTTCTACCGTGAGTTCGAACCAACAGCGACATGGATGTCCTCTGTTCTTAGATTTTGTGAATTTGACCCTATCCTTGTATCCACGAGAGAATACGACATGATGCATCGGGTCTGTCGGCGACTTAGCCAAGATATCCGTAAGCTGCTGTAGTTGCCGAGTAAGGAGAGCCTACGAAGGTAGGGTGGGCCTGCCAGCTGCTTTCCATACTCTTTCGTTGGTTACCTGGGAGTAATATGAGGCTTTGACCCCTACACATCGCCGCAGGCAACGATGGAACCCGGCATCTATGGTTCTAAGGTGTTTGTTCTCGAGCGTGATGACTTCTAATTAGGCCATAGTGGAGAGCCGGAACTATACTATACTGGCCATGAACAGCTACTTTAGTCTGCCGCGCCAGACGTTCTGAAGCTTCAGATATGCTATGTGGGCTTTGGCTTTCCCAGCGTCGATAGTGACTTTGCTGGGATGGGCCCAGGAGATTTGAGATCCGAGAGATTAAGCCTCTGCATTGTTTACTACTGCGTCCCCATTGATATAATGTACGTCCCCCGCGGGGACCTGTCGGCTGAGAAGCTCTGTTTTGGTTAGGCTGAGGGTTCAGCCATAAAGCCATATGCCATAAAGCGAAGGCTCAACTTGGATAGCTCTTAAAAAGTTCCTCTCCTTGCGGGTTAGTCTTGGCTAATAGAAGTGACGCGGTCTGTCCGGGGGCCTTTATGCGCTAAAGGTCCTTGATAACATCCGTAATTGCGGGGTTTAGGGTCCAGGGTGGTGGTTCAGCTTAGGGCTTTCTAGAGCCACGGTCCTCTTTGCTGTTGGTAGTGAGCTGGTCACAGGCATTTTGTGATCCTTGTCGCTGTGTTTACAACGCGCAGCTATGATTCCTAGTGTATTCGTTGCTTCATACCCCTTCGGTGCAGCTTGCAAGAGGAAGCCGGTGGCGACGCGCGAGTTCTCGCACGACAAACGACACAGCCGAAGAGAAACGCTGTGGACCAAAGGCTTAGACCCTATGCCTTCATGGGCCCACAGCTCACATGCCACACGCCGGCGTCCGTCCTCTGTCTGGAGGTTCATCATGCGCAGTTGAACTCTACTTTAGCTCCGGTTGAACGGCGACAAGACTCTGCCCGCCGGCACTTCACCAAAACCACCGAGTACCAAACACAAGCACCAAAGATTTTTCACGGATTCGGGCCTGACAGGTTGGCTTACGTGCAGTAGTCACAGTTGCCCAAAGCTCCCGCGAAAATGTCCGCGCCGCGAGCCTCTTTCAGGTGCAAAGCGATGCTGGCCTCAGAGACGTCTTCAGAACCACAACTTCAACAGAGAAACCCTACTCGGGGTCGTGGTTGCAGTTGTAGTACTTCGTGGCCTTTGCACCGACTACTGCTTGATTCAACACAGACAGAAGCTTGCACTGACAAAAGTACTGACTCGTGTCTCTCGCCCTCTGGCAAAAGAAGCTGAGTAACGGCGGGTCGCTCTCGCTCCTGCGCAGCTAGAGGTGTTGCGAACTCACCGTTTCTTGACTTCAAACTCCATAATTAGCTCAGAGCACGAGAGGGGATATTCTTCTTCATTGGAGAAAGCCAGAGTTATCCAATCGCCCTAGTTTGGGCTTGGATTCGTCCTCCGCGCGCCACATCACCCCGATGAGGTGCGCCAGAAGCCTGGAATGCAGGGTTTCGGTTCTTGGGTCTCGGGTCCAGGGTGTTATGGGGTGTGAGGTTAAGTGCAGAGTGTAGGATTTGCAATGTAGGCTCGTAGGATTCAGGATTTTGGATGTCAGAGGATTCAGGGCCGGATGATGACGATGATGATCATGCCGATGTGGTGGTGCGATGGCGTAATGATGCGATACACGTGCTTTGACCTGGTATGATAGGATATGAAATGGTGTGAGATGGCATGATGTGACAGGAGATGAGATGACATGACAAGATGCGACAGCACATGACAAGGCATGATGCGGTATGATATGGTATCATATGATACCACAGGAGGTGAGACAAGCTGAGATGACATGGCATGCCACGTGGTATGGTACAGGCACGGGATGGGATGGCCTTGGCTTGGCCTTGGCTTGGCGTGGAGCGTGGCGCGTGCCGTGTCGCGGTGTGGTCTAGACTTCACGTGACCTCACCTGGCCTGACCTGAGGATGGGGACGCTGACGATAACGCTTCAAGTGCATGGCGCAAGTTCGATTGATGGTATCCGCGTCAGGCAGTGGATTCGTTGATGTCGGCATAGCTTTGCATAGCATACCAGTACTACAGTAGCAGACTAGCCGGTACGGCGAGCAGTCCTGCTACTATCCACATCAATAGATTACATTATGTGCCAAAGCCCCTGAAATGGTGTGCAGTTGTTCACATTTCTCCGGCTTCTCTTGACGCAGGACGTGGGTCAGCAGTTCCATCTCTGCCGCTGTAGCCTCTTGAGCCATATTCATATGCGACATTCTTCATGAAGACTTGACCCACTGCGAAACGTTCAGATCCCTCTCCGATGGTGGCCACGCGGTGCGGGTCTGGGCCTGCGCGGGTGTACCAAACGAGTCGGAATGCACCCACCCGTTTCGGCAAGAAAGCTTGGGATTGAGCGAAGCTCTGAAACAGCAGTCAGCGAGGGAAACGCGTTCCTGCTGTGCTGCGACAGACCAGCTCCGTAGCAATAGCGGATGCCGTCCTTTCTGGAGCGTCGGGTTTAAGGGGCTAATGCGGGGTGCGCGACGTGAACTCAGCGTTCTACTGTAGTCTTCACGATGTACACTCCTCCAAGATTTGTGCAGGTGGATCATATTAAACCACGTTGTCAGCTTGCCAGTTTCGAGCTGTTCACGCTAGATCGTCGTATCAGTGCTGACAGCACTGATCTTTGTTACCAGGATCCAACCCAGTGCAGAGTCCTAAAACACCACTGCAGCAGTCACAGTCGGCGCCCTCGCCTGCTAGAAAGAGCCGACTTGCCGTACACGGCCGTTGTCCCAGGGACCTGGCATGCGGATGCCCCCAAACCTGTGTGGATGGGAAGGGTTGTCAATGTTAAGTGCCTGCAGCCTCTCTAGGTTTGGAAAAGAGAACTTTACAAGACGAATCTCAGAAGTCAAAGCTCACTTCATCCGCAAAAACCGTCTGCGCCCCATGGAAAACCCCAAACTGCCTGAAACCTCCCTACATGAACCTTGGCCTTGAACCCCTCATCCCCACAACGCCGATCCTTCTCCAAGGCCTCGGCTGTAGCGCCTCAAGCGCAGATGAGGAGTCCGACCAGAGGTATAGGTTGTACGATGTACGAGAAGCTTCGCTCCGAGGCTTAACGGATGAATCGATTCATCTTTGGGTCCGGGTCCTACCTTGCAGAGCCAGGTGACCGCCGTCTGCGTACCTTCAATCACTCGGGCCTAAATGCGAAGAACTTAGAAATGTACCCTCAACCGATCTAGAGCGTGAAGTACTTTTCGGATGAGCTCCTCTCCTGCCAAACTCAACTCTAAACTCTAGATCCCAAACCCTGAAGCCCCGTAAACCCCATAAGGCTGGGTCCCACAAGGCCCTGTGGCGCTACCCAAGACGTGCAAGCCCAACGAAACCGCATAACACCACGTTGTGGCCTTGCAACCCTAATAAACACTAAACCCAAAGCGTGGAATGTTTCTCCCTGCATTCCCGAACCTTGAGAGGCAAAGTCTGAGTTTTTGACTTCGGCTGGCCGGATTCGGGGACTCCTTCTCAACGCATTCAGCTGGAGGGTGTCTGTTGGAGGAGAGGTTGGGACGAAGGTTTCAAGTTTCGAGTGAAGGCTTCGGAATTTAATTTACGAGTCCACATGGTCATTGTGGGCTCACTGTCACGATGTCCTCGGGCATGATTTTGGGTTTCCCGGGCTCCTCGTCCTCATGATGGACCAGCTCCTCTGCGGACTAATGGCGGGTGGGGGGGACAAAAGCAGGAAACCTCGGATCCCTTAACGAAGATGGAAGCACGTGCGACAGCAGAATCAGTGGTGACTTCAAGTCAAGCAGGCCAGCCACTCCGAAAGCTTAGGGTTCGTGTCTGAGAGGTGCTTCGATTACACTGTGGCTGTGACCCCACCACCAGCCAGCACAAAGATGGCAGCAAACAAGCATCCGCGCAAAAGACCCTTCCGCTTCGTGTGCCCCGCCCGAGACTAGGTTGTCACACAGAATGTGGGACTCATGGCTTGAAAAAGGCTGTCCTTGGAATGATGTGAACAGCTTACACAAGCGATGCTCGACACGAACCCTCAAAGAACAACGTCTGCTTATTTGCATTACTCAGAATGAGGCTACGGATTTTTGGCACTTCCCTGGTCGAAAAACTAGCGTTCACACTACAGTTTCATGTGATGTATGGTCTCGCACAAGTTGTACATCAGAAACGTGATCGTGTATACCGGCGCGAGAGTGCAAACATGCTTGTGGGACATTTACCCGTTTGGGAGACATCTTTTTGCCTGCGTTGTAGCACCTGCAAGGACCTGCAAGACTCATCTGCTCAGGGCCTTGTCCTGGAAAACTGACAAGTGACGGAACTGTACAGGGGCAGCATCTCAAAAGTGCCCGTCGGCTCGTAAGCATCGCTGCTGGCTAGGCCATTCTCGAGATACCACGCCGTGGCCGACCCGATATGGCCTCCTAGGTCTAGCAAGTCCCTCCTTCGGGGCATGAAGAGTCCAGCGCCACCCAAGGGCCTGTAGACCTGTCTCTTGAAGGCGACTGGGCTACACTGCGGCTACACTCCTGCCTGAAGCGGCCACTGCTTCCCTGCCCGCTCGAGCCTCAGTCACCGATCATGGAAACGTAGCTCACTTTGAGGCCGCAGTCCTCGCCGTGTCTTGTCCGGACAAGCGCGGACTTCGAGTATGCACCTCGGTGAGGAATGTTCGCACGTCCTCCATCTGATAGCCAATGCATACCCGCCGCTTTGTCCTTGGAATGGCGGGAGGCTCGCGGGCGGCGTGGAAGATGAAGCAGGGCGCACTCGGCGCGTAAGAGGATGCTGGTGCGTCGGTATGGACACCATGAAGTCCAAGTTCGCCGCCAAGTTCCCCTCCCGTGTCCAGAACTTTGGACCCGTGACGCCTGCTGCTTCCAGGTGGAGGTGTGTGAACCCGCCAGATCGCAGAGCATCCAGAACTCCTGCGAACGCCGGGCTCACGCCACTTGTTCACCACCTCGCAACGGGCCTTCTCCATGCTCTTGTCTGGGCCTACAAAATGCACAAGATTGTTGCTTGTGTCCAAGTCCTTGCAGTCTTTGTCTCGGATGACCCAGAGTCCTTCGCCGGACTTCATCAGGAAGTGCTGAGGCGCCTGCCAGCGCTTGAGGCAAGGGCTCCTGTTGTACTCGCCGAAGTATTCGTAGCATCCAGAAAGTCCTCGAGCTGTCGCTGGAAAGTGAAGATATGCAGAGCCACGCCTTTAGCAGAAGCAACTTTGTTTCTTATCTCTTGAAGCCTCATCGGCAGCACTTGTACTGGTGCAATCACACTGCCATTCGCCACGTTCCAATGCGTCAGGTCCTGCGAGGTTGCAACCGTTGCCTGGTGTGGCTGATGACCCGCATCTTCTCTTGGACACGGAAGAAGAGGTGAAGCGTGTCGTTCCAACAGTAACCCGCATCATCGGGAACATCGGACCACCCGGAACGAAGTACTGCGCGAGTTGAAGATCTTTCAGCTATTCCCGGAAAGTGAAAATATACGAGACACCTGAAGCGGAGGCGAGTTTGTTGTTCTCTCCTGAGGTCTCGTCTGCAGCACTTGTATTGGCGCGGTGACACTGCCAGTCGCCACTTTGCATTCCTTACGGAAGTCTACGGCTGGGCCTGAAGAGAACAGTGCTAATCACAGACCTTAAGTAAACGAGTCTTGAAAACTCCACTGCTGTGTCTCTCTGCTTTTGGTCACGGTGTCTTGAAGGCTTTGCTGTTGACATCTGTCAAGCTGTCAGATCAAGACCAGAGCCAGAACTTGCATTGATACGAGCTTTCACCTTGCAACTGCTACCGCACCGATCTCTAAGAGTTTGCAACTGCAGAAAAATTGAGGTTTAGGGCTGCTTCAAGGCTAATCAGGGCGATAGCAAGCAGCAGATGGTTCCGCTTGCCACTTTAGCACCCGCGTCCTGGGGAGTCTCACGGTCAGCTGGCTCCATGAGGAAGGTGGACCGGCAAGCCTCAGCACAGGACAATGACAACGGTACGAGGCTCGGCCGAGGCACACAACCGCACACACACACACACACACTCACTAACACCGCAAACCCACTTGAACCCTGAACGTAACACTCCGAAAATGCCAGCATCCCCAACTGCTCCGAAACACGACCCGTAACCATGAACATGAAGCCCGAGAACTGGGAACAGAACCCCACAGCCCTAAAGTATCGTCAGCTAATTTGCTCGTTGCAGTGCAGGGACATAGCATGCCAGCACCTGCTAAATGTCTAGACGGCCTCCTAGCTCCTAGGCTCTTGTGGGTGGTGCAATAGGTCCCAATAGGTCAAGTCAGACGATGCAATGTCTGCTGCAAGTATTATGCTCATCGCACTCGCAATGCGACTGGGTTGGTCGTCAACACAAACTTTGGCGGCTCCTTTCTGGAGTTGGGCCCATAATTTTTGTCCAGCTGCAACTGCGCATCTACTTTCTTGGTGCAGGTGTCACTTCGCGTCAAACAAACGGCTATGCTCTGAAGTTCCTGCTAGAATGCCACGGCATCGAACCTCTGTTTGCCAGGTCTGAACCACTAGCGGTTCAGTTGCTCTTTCTTCCTAGCCTTCTTTGGCGCCGCGTTGCTTCAGACCGGTGGGGCAGTCACCGACTCGGAAAGACTCATGTGAAAGGTTTTTGGCCCAGATATAGAGCTTGTGGAGAGAAGAGGTGCGGCACAATTGCAGTGCAGGTGGTCGGTCTCGACTCCGTGCTGCGAAGGATACTTCGTCTTTACTGGCTCGGATCGTCTGCAACTTTGAAAAAGATGCAAACCGCCCACCGGCCACTGCCCCCGGTCGAGCTCGGCACTGAGGCGGCGCATGGAGAAGCGGCAGACAAAGCTGCGACTGCAGGTCCCAGAGCCTTCCGTTCCGGGCTGGGCTGCCGGGTTTGAGCATTCTTTCGGCTTCACAGGGTCAAAGGAGTTTAGGGTTTCGGGTGTTGGGGCTTCAGGGTTAACTTCGTTGCGGTTTTCGGGTCCGGTCGGACTAAGGCCTCAGGTTGACGATTCACGGCATACCAGTAGGTCCTGGGCTTCACAGGTTGGAGCTTGGGCTTTGTACTAGTGCTCGAGCTTGGGCACGGTGTGGAAGTTTGGGGTCTAGGACGCTCGGATGTTCGAGGATTCTGTCCGCAGAGAGGTCGGGTTACCACCTCTTCGGGGTTGATGGGTTCTAGAGGGCTCCTGGTTTTTTCGGTTTTTTGGGTTTGTAGTTTAGGGCTCACGCCCGACCCTGAAATTCCAAGGTGAAGGAGCATGTTGCAACTACACTCTATGTCAGCTCTCCAGTTCTACTGCACGGTTTTGGGCGGCGCGGGTTTGGGATATAGGGTGGGGCCGGGGGGGGGGGGGGGGGGGTTCGTGAACGGCGCAGGTCCTGAGTGCCGGGCGAGGGTTGCGAAGCAAGGGGCATGCGTCTTGTCGCAAGGTCCCAAGGCAAAAGATGTCTTAACGGAGAGCCAGCCCTTAACTGAAGTCCCTTAGACATTGCCTCGAGCCAAACTCGTACGGTGGCACTTTACACCGCATCGGCCCCTTACACTGGCTAGGCCCCTAACCTTGGAAACCCAACCGCGCAGACCCCCCGCAACCACAACGGAAGAACACTCTTCGCAGTTGCCGATCTCAACCTTTCTGGACAAACGCCTTTGACAGAATTATGAGAGGTTCCTCGAGGGCTGTGGTCCAATCGATGTCGTCCTGGGTAAACCAACACCCTTCTGCACCTAGACCTCGGCAACACCACTTGAACGGATTGGGAGCCTCTGCGACCACACGCACCTCAGGGAGGCGATAGCGGTAAAAGCTTACAGGCTTCAGATGTTGCACCCCACAAGATCCCTTTGTAGTCCAAACCATGCGGGAGTGACGAGCAACGCACAAGACGTGATGCTGGCCGTACAAACCTTCTCTCACACACGACTCTTAACTGCTCAGATGCTCTGTTCTAAACCTTGCTTTGACCGCCATCATTCCTGTCCTGCCTTCCTTCAACATGATCGCTTTTGCATCTCTTCCAGCACTCACAGTGACAGAAGTCACGACGAAACCTCAGAGATACCTCGAACCTCGACACTACAGAAGTCCAAACAAACCTGCACCTATCAAAGCGCATACCGAGCCGGCATCTGAGACACCCTAGACATCCTGAAAGGCCCTAAGTCTTGAAGCAAAACAGCTGACACTTCGCCAGGGTGCCGCTGCAGGGCTTCGACAGAGGCTCTGAAAGGCTGCGGCTTGCCTCAAGGATCCCTTTAAAGGGCTTCAAAGTTGAACGTTGGGGTTCGTACCTTGCAGAATGGATCGTAGGACCTGGTGGCTTCGAGCTGGGTTTCGCGAGGGAGATCTCGTGCGACGCAGCGATCACGACGCGTCAATGACATGACGACAACTGCAGCAGAATCCACAAGCAGAGGGCAACACACCGAACACCCACCAAACCCCAGACACCACCAACATACCCAGCCGTAGCCGCCCCCCTGATTAGAACAGGGTCTGCTGCATATCGCACAGGAATTACGCAGCGCCGACTGCTACGACTGAACTTGAAGGCAAGACCTCCCAAAACCCCGAACAATACCTACTGTTTGGCTTTTGGAGGTTTAGAACCGACCGGCTGCTGACCCTGAAGCTAAGGGTTCTGTTCAGCCGAGGCACAGTCTCCGGGAGCCTTGCTCCACCAGGTCCTTCGGTAGGCTTGGGTTTCGGTTGGGGATTTGGGGTTTGGGACAAAGTTTTGGGATCGAAGCGGACTTCAGGCTCAAGGCCAAGCCAGAGGGCCCTACTGGTGTCTCCAACCTGGCATCCATAGGCTTCCGAGCTTTGATGCAAAGAGGTTCGTGTTCGTTGAACGTATCGCGACTAATGGTGTAGAATTGCAGAGCTTTCGACCAACGACATAGCGTTACAGAGCATCAAAGTTCGCATATACTTTTTATTTTGGCTAACTGAGGACTGGATGTGCTTTGCAGAAGTCATGCAGCCTGCTACGAGTAGCAGGCAATGCCGCCATGGAGTGACGGGAAGCGGGAACGAAAAAAGGTTTCACAAGCGACTATGTAATGAAGGGCTTCAGCTCCAAGACCCCAAAATCCGAAACCTGAAATGGTAACCCAACCCAAGAGCGTCCTCGTTGGTCAGCACGCCTTTCCCCCGGAGGCAGTCGCACAGTGTGCTGTAGTCCTAGAGGTTGCAGAATGGATGTTGAAGCTTCAGAGTTGCACGCAACTCGGTCTTGGTGGCTGCACGAGTATTCTGGCTGTCACTGCTGATGCATTGCTTGTGCCGTGGCTATGTTGCTAGGTCTTGCTTCCCTTGCAACCACTACCAACTCAGCAATGCTACACTCACCATGATGCTCTTTAGTCGCAGTCGTTGCGGCGCTGAGGTCGCGCGCCTGCCACACGTCGTTGTCGCAAGGCAACAAATATGCCAAGTGGCAAGCACACGATTTCCGCATTGTCGGCCTATGGCGTCTAGCAGAGGTTTTCGGACAACATCGTGCGGGCGTGTCTCGATCCCAAAGTATGCACCGGCAGCATGGACGTGGTCATCGTGCGGGCATGCCCTAGTCCCAGAGTACCCACTGGTAGGACAGATTGCCCGCATAACCATACCATACTGTCCGGATTTGCTATGCCTGAGAATATTACCAGACTTGCAATGGTCACACTTGTTTTCGGCAATCCGATTCTCAAATGTACACGTCTAGGTTGTGGATCCGGAGTCGAAGCTTTTGTCTTTCCACGCAGCCCAAAGGCCCAAAATGCTGTGCAGCTGTTAGTACAACGAGTTTGCCTGCGAATAAATGAAGTGCAGCAGCTCTCTGTCTACAAGCCCGACGCTTGCGACTTAGACTTTGCAACCTCTTCCTCCGCTTTCGACTCTGTTGCTGCTCCTACACCTACCGCTACCTCACGGCTACTGCTATTACCGCCGCCACGGCTACTGCACCTCCTGCCACTGCCACTGCATGCCACTGATACTACATGGCTACTGCTCCTGCGACGACTGCTGCTGCTACTGCTGCCGCCGCGGCTGCCGCTGGCTGCCACTCCTGCTCCTGCTCCTGCTCCTCCTGCTCCGATTCCCATTCCGATTCCTACTCCTACTCCTACTCCTACTCCTACTACTACTCCTACTACTCCTACTCCTACTCCTACTCCTGCTGCTACTACTACTACTACTACTACTACTACTACTACAACTGTAGCAGTAGCAAGCGATCTGAGCGGAAGCGTGGGTCCTCCCGAAGCTGCTCGACATCTGCCAGGAGAGCCTCCGCAGGAAGAGCTTTCGGGGCTTCGGCGGAAAGCCAAAGGCGCAGGGCCTCTGGAAGTCCGGGTAGTGCGAAAGAGAAGGATGCAGGCTTCAAGGCCTAAGACTTATATTGGAACGTGAACCTTGAAGGCTCATTGCGCGCAGTTTCGGCCACGGGATTGCATTGCCAATCCTGGTTGTAGTTTCGGATGCTAGAATACATCCGGGAACACGTAGCAAAATGCCACCTACCTGTCTGCACAAAAGCATGCCTCTGGCCACATGGCCTATGCCGACAAACACAAAACTCAACGCTCTCTAGAGCCTTTAAGCTCGTTTCTGTCTCACGTCTCGTGCTGTAGCGTGCCGCTCTCGCGGAGCATCGAGCTACTCCGCTTGCGTTTCTGAAGCATGGCTTGCTCGCAAAATCACCCCATGTCAACGGTTCATTCTTCTGATGACCACCTGCAGCACTTGCAGAGCGCGACGACTGCCCGCGATCTTGCTCCATGTCGTCGTCACTGCTGGAGTCGATATCCTCGACATCCCCGGTGTTTTGCAAAAACTGGTCAACAAATTTTGCGCCAGTGCAGCAGTTTGGCGACTTTCTTGCACAGCTTCTCTTGGTTATTGCCACCATCGATGCGGTGGCGCATCATCCAAAAGACTCGTGCTCCTGCCTCCAACATCAGCTTTGTGGTGTGCTGCTGCATCTTGCGGCCCGAACTGGCGGCTGTGTGGAGCGCAGCGTCCCGCATCATGTCAAGATGTTGGGCCCGTACTTTGGGAGTCGCGTCTCGACGAGGCCGATGTCGCCTTCTGCGACTACCATGTGCAGCGGTGTCGACACCATGGTCGAGGCTTATGGCTCTGTGACCTTACACCTTACCTCCTCTATATGAACACGCAGCGGTACGAGACATGCAGTTGACAATCCCGGAAACGTGCTTCTCAATTCTGTCGAGTTTGAGGTAAAAGTATTGCGGCTGCTTAGGTGTGTAGGGTGTAGTCCGTCTGATCTCCCAGCGCGCCTTGAGAGATGAATCCGAGTTCTCCGAGGCTGTCGACAGGCTCGTGGCGTAGCTTGCGGCATGGGAGTCGGACAAGGAAGATCTGTCAGAAGCACGGCTCAGGAACATACTCTTTCTCTCCCTCTCTCCCTGTCTCTGTCTCTCTCCTGTTGGAAACCATCGACGTTTTGCTGTCGCTTCAAAGCTGCGAAGGACCCATCTCGGCATGCATTGCTTCTGCGATCTCTGTTCAAGATTTGATGACTGCGATGTGAATTCGCCTTGCTACGACCTGAGCGCCTTGCCCGAAACCCCGAAAACCCCCCGAAACCCTCCCCGAAAGCCCCCGAAAGCCCCAAAGCCTCGCCATGGGGGACCCCCGGCCTTTCCAGCTTCGACTCGAGGGCCCGAGCCTTCGCCCTCGACGGCACTTGGCTTGGGGCCATACGAGTAGTGCGCGGTTCCATTACGCAGCCTAAGAGTTTTGCAAAGTATTCCGACTACTACGTGTAATCGTAACGCAAGGTTCCTTTTGAGTGGGTTTGGCACGGGCTGAAAACCTGACACTATACATAATACAAAACCATGTGAGAATTTCAGGGGAGGCCACGTACAACATGATAACAGAAAACCTCAAGCATTCTTTGATGATGTGCTCAAAGCCCCAGTCCAACACCTTATCCTGAAGCCTCACCAAGCTCTAGTTTCGCATGAACCAAGCCGTGTAAGCCATCTCGAAGCAAAACCCATCATGGGCCGTGCTGTTGAGGACTTAGGGTTTGGGGTTTAGAGTCTTTAGAGTATAGAGTTTTGGTACGCCGCGCTGGCCGAGCCTCAGCCGCAGCCGGCGCCGCCGCAAGGCGAAGCCGGCCATCGGCCTCGTGGCCTCTCCCAACCACCTAACCACCGGTCACCAGCTTATTGTCACAGGCTGGGCGCCCGCAATTTGTCTACCATGACTGCTGCACTGTGCTTAGCAGGAGTGGTGTGATCATTGCTGCCTGCTACTCCCTACTGCCACTCTTGCCATGCTCCTGCTCCTGCTCCTGCTGCTACTGATGGTGCTACTGCTACTCCGACTCGCTACTCCCCAGTGTCAGGTCGAAAGCTTCAGGGAGGTCGCGCTTATGGTTTGGACGATGGCCTCGCCCCTTTTGGTGGCCAGGGCCAGAGGAATGGTAACCAAAAGACCACATAAACCTAAGGAACCATAAGCATCTCGCCATGAATGCTTTCTGCAATCCGCGGTGTAAGGAGATTGGGGCATCACTTCAAATCCTATTCCCCCCCACAGCCCAGGACATGGGATGCAGGCTGTTCAAGATATGCATGCTAGTTTCGGCCAGTTTAGGCCAGGGCTCTTGTTCAACACGTGGAAGACGACGGCACCCCCATGGCAAAGGATGCCTTCCTGTCACTTGAACTGGTCTCTGAGTGCATCAGGAATAAGTCAACGATTATCTGTTCTAGCCACAGAGTTAAAACAAGAAGACTCATCGCAACAATAATACCGTTAGCTTGCCTGCTATGATCGTTCTGCTGATCGACATTTTACAAACAACAGCCCAACGGTATACCGATCGCAACGCTGATAGAAGAGGAACTGCCACAGTCACGTTACCGGTCAAGAGAGATCTAGAAATCAGAGTGGCGTTATGTTGCTGCGCTGTCTGAGGTGGGGTGCTACCTTTCTTGTCCGAAGCAGCTTGAGCCGGAAGCCGGGGACTCGCGACTCGCAACCAATGGATCTCAGCACTGGCTGACAGCAAGCCTGAACTTGCTGAACATGTCTGAATCGTACTCAGCGGGTGGCCCGGACGCAGCTGCCTTTGTCTTGGGTTCTCTTTCTCACTGGTCCTGCGGTGCCTTGGAGATGAAAGGCTTAATCGGAGCCGAAGGGCCGGGGACGAAGGAGATCCAGCCTTCCCTCCAGTCCATGAGAGACCTCGCCCGCATCACCACGCAGGTTTGGGGCGTGATCTTCACCGGGTTCCCCTTGGCCTCGAAGACCTCGCCGGCCTCGAGCTGACGAAGGACCTCTGTGCCCTTCACGCTGGTCTTTAAGCTCACAGAGCGTTCCAGGAGGTAGTGGCTCTTGCTCTGCTCCAGGTACACGGTGCCCTGGTTCCCCTTCAGCGTCACCCAGCCTTCCCGGCCGTCCTGAAGCGCCCGGAACCGGAGCCGGGCCAAAGGGGACCCGGAGGAAGACGTGCTTTCGTCGCTCTCCAAGAGCTCAAGGGCCTCGCCGACACTCACCTCAGCAGTCTGCTTCCTTGTCTGCTACTTGTATCCCTTCGAGGCTGAGCGCAGCTCTGTGAAGTGGGACGCCTACCGGTACGTAGTTTGGCACAGGCCTCGCCTTCCTGATGGGTTTGCAGTTTGTGAGGTCGAAGTCCTGGGTCATGGCGATCACGGACTTGCAGACATAGTACCTTCGAAGCCCGCCCTAGATTGAGCGCGGCTGTGAGCGAGATAGGTTTGAGGTGTCGTGTCCATGGGTTGAAGCTCTATGGCAGCATGATGCATGAGCTACAACCTCGAAGCCCCCCGCAACGGTTTCGGTTTAATCCACCTCAAGTTACACTGCACTGAGCCCTGGAGCATCAACCATTTAAAGCTCCACGGTGCCGATCGCTGGGCGCCGGTGCATCGGAAAGCTCCTGAAAAGCAGAGGCACAACGCCTCCGCGGCTTAGGAGCAAGCCGAGAAGCCGCGGGTTCAGGCATGTTCACGGGCTACTATCACAACCAATTGCAAGACTCATCGCAGAAGCCGTGAAACACTCGCTGCGAGATGGAGATGGAGCGAGAGAGCGGGAGAGATGAGTAAGCCGAGTCCTGCAGGCAGATGAAGCCTTGCGCTGCATCCTTACATGCGGCGCCCTTCAAGAAGAGCTTAATCTCAGGGGCGACCTGTAAGAGCGAGAGCTTACGGGTCGAAGCGCTTGGGTTTCACAGCATGGCATCGGGCTTTGTGCGACTATGGCACTGAAGGGCTCAATGGGGGGGTGTTGTGTTTTGGGGGGTGCTTTGGGTTTCGGTGGCTTTTGACGCTGTAATAGCTGTAGTAGTGTCTTTGATATAACAGCATGAGCAACAGCAGCACCCGCAGCCACAGCCACAACCACAACCACAACAACCAACACAACCGCAAGCACAACAACCACAACCACAACCGAAACCCCAACAACCACCCACCCAACCACCACCACCACCACCACAACAACCACTACCACCACCCGCCGCCGCCGCAACCACCGCCACAACCGCCACCCCCACCACCACCACCACCACCGCCGCCGCCACCACCAACGACAACAACAAAAGGGCATGATACAAACAAAAACTGCAGCCCGTCAACCCATATATGTGCTTTTTGTCAACAACAACAACAACAACCACCACCAACACCACCACCAC
>CAJNDV010036675.1:43710-62681 GCA_905221635.1 Symbiodinium sp. CCMP2456 | reverse complement strand
ACCTACCCACCTACCCACCTACCTGCGTGCCTTCCTGCCTGCCAGCCAGCCTGCTTACATACACGGAGATGAGTGTGTGTTGCAACCATGCATACATTCGGTAGAATGCCGTGCCAGTTAGGAAGCATCCATTCTGCATCACATGGATTGGTTCTGGGGAAGGTGCTCTTTGTTTCTCTGAAACCCAGAATGTTGATAGTCAGATGCACACCTCGGGTGCCCGTCCCAAAAACCCCTCGCAGGTCCTCCATCCAAAACCCTTCAACCCCAATGTCGTCAACCCAAAACTGATTATAGTTAACCCCCAAAAGTTGGAAACCGGATTAAGGACAAATCGTGCTGGGACTCCGTATACATTGCTCTTAAGGATTGAGGCTATTGGGTTTCCAACTTTTGGGCTTCTACTATATATGTCTAAAGGACTGCATATGTTGTTGTTACTCAGAGCACCAAGCGTGCAAGAGTAGAGCTATTACCGTTCGGGCTTGGGGGTTCCTAAGCAGCCAACCTTACACATTGCATGAGACGTAGGATTACATTAGATCTGTTGCCGCCTGCAGAGTATCAGATTGTATGATTAGAGGTTGAAGTACGATAAAGCGCTAAATAGGCCCTGCAAGGTCCTGCAAGGCTTCCGGACCATAGGCGACCACTCCAGCAGCCAGGAACAAGGCACCAATGGCAGCTTTCATTCTGAGCTTGTGGTCCGTAGAAGGTTTCAAAGCTGGGCCAATCAGTTCGGGAGACCTTCGAGCCGATGCCAGGTGTCGAAGGGTGCAAACAGCAATGTTACTGTTATTACATACTCGTTGCTACTACATTAGCGGCTCTTCTTCAGATTATCGTTGAGAAGGTCGGCTGAAAGGTTTGAATGCCTTGCTTGTACACTTGTTCTTACAAGTAGTATATACAACTTGATTTAGGGTGTTCCTCTTTAAAGTTGCAATGTAGCACTATGGACTGCACTTGCTTCCTAACCTGAACCTTTCTAGCAACAGGCTTCGTACCTCGCATGGAGTCGGCTCTGACCACAAACCCTTTACGCCCGCAGCCCCCCTGCAACAGCCTCATTTGCCAACATTCTGCAAGTTTCTTAAGCTGGGCTTATGACAACGATGAACCTTTGTATGGAATCCCAACCAATACTGTAGGATCCTCAAGGCACCCTGTTGGCAGACCCCCCCCCCCCACCCCCCAGGCCCTTTCTGTATTGAGCCATGTGCAGGCAAGCCGAGCATGTCCTGGTTGCAACAGCTTTTTCCAGGTTTTCATGGAGGGGATCAGATGTCGAGTGCCACTGGATGGGGCCAAATATGTACAAGTGGGCGCCGCTGCCGCCCAGACTCACGCCACTAGTCGGCGGAACCTGATTGTCAGGTTCAGCTTCACAGCAACCAGATAGTGATGCGAAACCAACCCCATTATTACAAAACTCCTCTAATCACCCTTGCGGCCCGGCATGACTGAGTCGGGTGAGGAAACAAAGTCAAGGCAAGGCTACTGTACAAAAGCCACTTGGCCCCGTGCCAAGGCTAGGCACTTCCGATTGAGCGTCGTCCACGGACCCTTGGTGTTGTTGACGCTCCGGCACAAGAAAAACCAGGAGATGATCATGCGGTTCAAACAGACATGCATCAAATCACTTTAGACCTGAAGAAGAGCCAGGGACCCTGGGCTTCGGGTTTCGGCACCAGGACTCTGGAGGCGGGGCATGTTGGCTGAAAGTTTCGGCCTGCCTTTTGGTGATCTGCAATGCTGATTTTTTACAGCCTTTTTCCTTTCAGTGAATGATAGGCTGACGTCGGCTGATTACACTGGCCCAAATGAGCACCTAGACCTCAACAGAAGGATCCTGGTTTTGGGAAATAAGGGTCCCTATAAACAGAGGTCAGAAAACCCTCCAAATGATCTTTTGGGCCCCGTGTTCGAGCCAGAACCTCCGAGGCAGACAGACGAAGCATCTACTATGCATGGCTCCCGTACCTTAGTAGAAGAGCACAGTTAAGGTTATTAAAACTATTGAAGAGTTTAATATTTCATGACTGATATCTATATGCGAATAGTTTCAAGTAATATAGTACGGCACCCTTAGAATAGGGACCCTAATTTAGAGAACTACCCATAATATGAAGAAGCAGCTGTGGCCCGGGCTGGGTGACGGACTAGGCGACCGATCAGAGCTCCGTGAGCTGGGAGTTGCGGAGTCCCTTGAGGACTGCTTCTTGCGCTGGTGCCTTACTTTTGGAAGAAAAAAGGCACAAAGACATTATAGACCCCGATAGTCAATCCTGATGGTTAGTCACCCTGAGGTTTTCAGTCCGGACATGGCGCCCTGAGGCCGGCGCCCGGTGGATCGTTTCGAAGGCCTGCTTTGAGACTTGGATGATGTGGCCGACCCACTGGCACTGCGCTCGCTGCGCTCGCTGAGCTCGTCGGGTCCTGGGCTCTGCTCTCGGCTGGCGCAGCTGAGCTCGTCGGAGGCCCTGCTCGGAGATCGGCTGCGTGATTGGGAGGGTGAGGGCTGAGGAGACCTGCTCGGGCTCCGGGGTTGGCTCGGGACATCTGCCTGACCATCTGAGCCCACATGGGTTGGTCCTTCACTGGAGTCAACGCATGGGCTGCTCTGCGTTTGCGTGGGGTGTCCAGGCGACTCGGTGGTTTCGTCTGGCCCCGGCTCAGGTGGTGGGTCTGCTTCCAAACGGGAGGGGCTCGTTGAGTCAGTGCGATCGGGGTTCGGCGACGAGAACCCGTCAGGAACCTGCAAGACTGCAAGCCTACAGCAAGTGCAGCGCTGACCGGGAACACGTCGTGTGCATAGCTAAAATATTGACACGGCATGAGCGTAGACTTAGACCCCTCGAACCTGCTGAACTGCACCCACAACAAGCCTGCCACATCAACCTGCGCTTCAAGATGGCCCTCACCGCTCAATCTCGAGGACGGAAAGCAACGATGAACTGCTGCTAAGCATCGGCGCCGATATTCGGCGCACGATACGTCCGTCTGACGCCGGGAGGCGGAGGTTGCAGCAGCTTCTCGCGGCCTCAGAGATGCGACTGCGCAACAGTCTCAAAAACAGATTCTCCAGAATTCAGAATGCGATAAAACACGCATGAAGGAAGAAAGGTGGCTTTGCGTCAGCTGGATGCTTCGCACATGGGCACGGTGGAGTGGAGGTGAATCTGAAGGGTTGGGTGTCAACTCCGACCGTTGCACACGTACTCTTCGAAGTGTATCAATCGAATGCGTCATCCGACTCAGGACCTATGACCTTTCCTTCATGCCCGCTACGAAAACATAGCTTCTCATGTTTTCCTCCGAAAATCTGGGTAGGTTCACAAACCAAGGGACCCGGTTTGGACCCAAAACTGGACACCGCAATTGAGCATCGTACTTGTAATAACCCCGGAACCTCAAAGCCCTAAATGAGGGACCCCTTTATAATTATAGTATCTTTGTAATAAGGAGCCCTAACAGTACTATTATTGGCAATTATTTAGGCTTCTATATGCTTTGAGAACCACCGCCACTCCCCCCACGCTCTTGCTGCGGCCCCTGCGTTCGGTGGCCAGGCTGGCCTGCGACCGGCCAAGATGTGGTATCCAGGAGTTTAAGAAATTAAAAAATATGTCTTCTGGACAAACTAAACTTAAACCTATGAATTGTTAAAGAAACCTATGAGCTGTTACAGGTATTTAAGTATATAAGAGCTTTACGATGTCTATATATATATATATACTTTTGCGTAGGGGCTTGGGTTTCGGCTTCTGGGCCTATAGCATGGTCGGGGCCAGTGATTCATGCACAGATCATACCTCCGATTTTGCTTTCGTTGCTGTTCTGGATCCTATCGTGTGAACTGCGACCGTGCATCATGAACTTGAAGCTCAAAATCCAAACAGCAAGGTGGGTCTCAACTCAGCCCTTGATGGCGCATTTTGCAACGTGACTCAGCGCAACAACGCTCGAAATCCGGGCAGGAGATAGAGCCGCAGTTGTGCCCTCGAAAGCCGCAAGGATTATTTACCACGGTGCAGAACCATCTGTGCAGATTTTCAAAATCCGTCACTCCCAACACCAAACCCGCCCCTCGGCCTTTTTCTTGTCACGACTCCGCTCTGCCTGCCCGTGGCCAGCAAGCGTTCTTGAAGCACGGGGACGGGAATCTGTTGTGAACTGTGGCCTTTGCGGTCTTTCGTCCCTGCCATCCGCGAACTTGGCACTGAATGCCTCAAGCAAACTCAATCATTCCTGCTTCTTAAAAGTGCCCTACCACAGTTCATGTCATGATTGAGAGCATGGCGCTGAACCGCCTCCAACCTGACGAGTTGGAGCTCTCCGTCTTCACGCTCTGTGCACACCGCATGATCTGCATGCTCCACAAACCTTCTTCTAAAGAGCCGGCGGAAGTGCGCACCCCAAACCCGAATACCCTGAGGCGCCCCTAAACAACACAGCTCTCGAGCCTGCTTTGTTCTGCGGCCAGCTCCTGTCGCCTCTCGCTGCACTTGGCTATCGCATGGTGCTGGCTATGCTGTGCACGGAGCCCTGCAAATCTGGGACCTTAAGGGGCCCCTGTTCCTGCGGCTTTTCCCAGTACCCAGGACCTCCTGTGAAGGTTTGCTGTCGATTTTCTCATGCGCGCGCTGGAGATCTCGTCGTTCTTGACCGGAAAAGCGATGTCTAAGGGCTTAGCAGCTCGGCTTCAAGCTCGACTCGAAAGGCTGCACAAGCTCACTTTCTAAACGCTGGGAGCCACCAGTCGGGAGGTCGGTGCACTTCTGAGAACACGGAAATACTGCTCTGGCAATAGAGAGATCAGTAACGCTTGCCTTTCTGTCACAAAGCTCCCAATCACGTGCAAGAGTTGTAAACGATTTTACAAAACTAGCTGTCAAGGCCAGCTGGCATCGAGAACAAAACAGGATTTGCTGGCTGGCCAAGGCAGCCGCTGGTGGAATGGAAGCTCAGAAATGGTGCGAGTAGATCATCTGCTCGTACGTCGGGTATGGATACAGACCTCGTGACAGAGACGCCAAAAGCCCGAATGCTCGTGAAAATCCTCAGCACGGTTCCCCTGAAACCCAAGAAGGGCACATGTCACCGCATGACATAACTTGCTTGACATCTTAGGTCCAGCATCCTCCGGTGTATCACGGCCAAGCAGCTGCTCTCCATCATGGTTTCCGCCTTGTCGACGGCCTGGAAACATTGACTCCCCAAGCTGAGGCTTTTAGACACAGCCATCAACAACGAGGAGCCAACAGCGATTTCATTCGTCTCAAAAGACACTCCGAGAGTCCCGCAGACAATCCTAAAAAGATACAAGCACGCTCTCCGTTTCCGGGACGGCAACGGATGCGAGGGCCACCATTGCTCAGTAGGACTCCGTACCAATCAAGATGGTCCTGACATCTCCGAGAAAGACCGAAATCTGAGCCTAACGATCTGAAGCGGGAAATCCGACACACTTCCACTTCTAAACATCAAACTCCCCGCTGCAAGTCCTTCCGCCACCCCGCGACGCCACACTCCGCCTACAACACGATTCATGCAACCTGACTGAACCCTTTTGTTGAACTCAGGCTCTTTGCTATCAGCTGGCTGAACCCTAGACCCTAAACACTTGTAAATCCTAAACTCCTAAAAGACCCCAAATCTGCCTCTCGGAGTGCAGCCATCTTAACCTTCACGCTGTCGCAAAGGTAGGTCGCTTCCTTCTCGAGGTCTCCTGGGCTGCTGTTAAGGAACTCAAACAAAGTTGCCATAGTTTGGGGTTCCTTTAAGGGTCTAGGATGAGGAACTTAAGTTAAGTTACTATAATAACGAAACCCTACTACTCACTATGTATGCCATTATGGTAACTTGAGTTAAGTTCCGTAACAGCAGCCCAGTCTCCGTGGGGCATGGCGTCCAGGGACGCCTTCAGCTTTTCGAGCCTGAGAGGGGCCAGCTTGTAATTCGTTTCGAGGTTTGTTGGTCTCAGGGTCCCTCCTGCCTTTGGTGTTAAGGGTTCTTGATGAGTGGAAGTTGTTGCAGACATCAATCACTTTCGCTTGGTCAGGGAGAGGATTACTGGTAGACTTCAGAGCTTGCAGGCAAGCGGCTCATCCACAATTGCTTCATAAGCAACCTTTCTTGGCTGAGCGATTTTGCTGCTCATGTTGTCGCACTTCTTCAGGTCTTTGGCGCATGCAGGTATGAAGCCGGTCTCCACCATGTTGATCATGGTCTGTGCCTGTCCAGCGTCTGGCAGTCTCACTTGTTGCGATTTTCGCTTGCAAAAAAGAAGAAGACAGCTGGTACGGAACTTGCTTGGTCGAAGCAGAACGTGTCTGCACCGCGCAAAAGCCTTCTAACAATGCTGGACAAAGGATGTTCAGGTACAAGGGGGCGTGAGCGCGGGCCGCTCCACTTTGTAAAATGCCACAACCACCTTGTGTTGGGGTTTCCTAAGAGCTCTGAATCATTTATTTGTGTCGTGCCCCCGCGCCCCCCCATCCCCAACCCCAGCTCCCCGTGATTCAGTCTTGGTAAACCACCAATAAGTTCCTAGTTCCGTTTTCACCTGGTTACTACTACTACTACTACTGCTGCTACTACTACTACAACAACAACAACTACTACTACTTCTACTATTAAAGGTGAACTGATAAAGCACAACTCGCACAAGCTGCACAGAGCTAGCTTTCATGACTTCGAATTTGTAGAGTATTGCCCAAACCATTCCCCTTGGCTGCGACAATCTTTTGCTGTGCTGCACTATGCAGCCTCTACTCGTATTGTTGCGTTCAGCATATCATCTGTACAACTACCCTTCCCAAGCATTTGTCTGGGTGAAATGCTCGTATTGTATCCCATAATGACGGCGTGAATGTGTCTGTAGATTGCTCTGTGGCAGTACGACCGAGAGCCATCATCTACGACAGTTCTACGACGTGTCGTCTTTCACATGTTGTTGGACAGTTGAGGGATGAAAAGTAAATTGTAAGGCCAGCTCTGCAACACCGACAGTATGAAGTACATCAGCGGACCTTTTCTCGCGGTTGTGTCGTATTCTTGTATTGTGATCGTTGTGGTCAGTGCCTCGATCGTGAGACAGGTGATGTAGTTCTCCAGCATGACCTTGCGCCAGGAGTTCACGCATGCACACGCACACACACCTCTCGCCTCTATATTACTGGTCGTGTCTCTGCATTTCTGGGACCAAGGTTAGTCGTTTTGTCCTATGTGCAGGAAGCATTGCACAGAGCTACTTGAGCATACGTAATATCTTCCACCAGGATCCGGAACAATTGCCCCAGCGCCAAAGATGTCTTTGTAAAGGCGCGCCTCTTGTCTAGCCTCGGTCTCTTCCTTGGTGTAGATCTTCAAGTCATCGAACCTTTGGCTGTTCGGGGCTGGGAGCTTTCTACGATGCTACGGCTGAAGTGCTAAGGATTTTTTGGGTAGGACTTGCAGGGTGTGGCGATTTCGTGTTTCTGGCTGAAGTGGGTCGGAGGCATGGAATCTGGTGCTTCGACACCCAGGCGAGGTAGGCCTTCTGCGCAAGACATGGGTGCACAAATGTACTCATAACTGCGCAACCCCGCACAACGTGTACTCATGACAAGCCATGCAGTTGGACAGCTGTGAGGAATTATTGTACTCAAGACAACAAAAGATAGCTGTATAAACGCAAGGTCGCGGAAAAACTTGAACCGTCGGCCAGCCGAATCCTCATACCAACCCAAACCGTAACGCCCTAAAAGCAACATGAAACACCTCGGCCGGCTCTCTGACAAACGACTGCAAACTCAACGTTGCAATGGTTCGTTCCAACACAATACCCACTGTTTCTCGCCAGCTACTGCAAACGTTTCTGCAGGCCAGGTACAACTTCTTGTTCTTCGCGGAGCTCCATGTCACGACGGCCTTCATGCATACACATAGCCGCACACCCAACAGCCCCTGAGGGTTTGGGATCAGTACTTGGTGGTAGTGTTCACTCACCGCTGCTTGTAGCACATTGTAGCTGCACCTGCGCATTGCCATCACCGTGACTACGCCGACGTCTGTTTCAGGTTCCGCTAGAAAAGGATCAAATCCTGCATCTACTGCTGTTAGCTCTGTGATTGCTGTCAGAACTGTTTCTTTGAGATTCTTTCAGTCTTGTCTCCTCACTGAAACCGCCATGACTGCGATGGTTGCTGCCAGCATCCCCCCCTTCCGTTTCTAGCACATCACATGTTACCAGTTGCTACCACGACTGTTTAACAGCGATGTTAGTACTACTGATGTCACCATTCTCCTTATGCTGACTTGCTCTTTTCCCATATACTTCATTGAAGCTTGTGTCCATGTGTCGCAACTTCAACCAGCTCCGCTTAGACTGACTGACTCACTGGGGTCATCACGGCATCCCACTGATATCGTCAATTTTCTTGCCATCGCCATGCTCCCGATGATAATGATCTTAGCTTTCTAGCGCCTGAACTTGAACGTCAACACCCTGGTGGCTGGGCCTTCGGCGTGGTGTTCAGATTCGGCAGGCCTCCCGCAATGCCATGCATGAACTGCACATTTTGTTGCAGGGGTGTCTGTATACACTTTCGAGGACACGCGGCCGCTCGGCTAAAATTCCACTGCAAGTTCTGCTTGTCGACAGCGCTGCTTGGCTTTCTAGCTGGGACAGCGACAGCATTCGCACTACCGCACTACCGGCTTGTTGATGCAACTTGGACGGCTGATGTGCAAAATCGGTTGGCCCACCTCGCTTGGCAGCTTCCTCCCTCCACTCCGCCGAGTAGCCGTTGCCCGTGAAGATCACGTGCTTGTTCTCCTGTGCCCAACCGCAGGACTCCTGCTCCTGCTGTCCCTGCTCTAGCCCCCGAGCTTACCGAGTATCCATACTCAGTTTGAAGTTCTGCCCGAAACCTCAAAATACATCAAGCAGAAGCCCGCTAACTCCGATCCCAAACTCCAAGCCTAGACTCCCCAGACCCTGGAAGACTTCTTTTTAGCCCTTTTGCCCTCAAAGCATGCTTGAGTCCTTGAACATCTTTGCCACTGCATCCCTGTGGCTCATGCCGCCTTCGATGAGGCCGGCCAGGCTGGCCATGCCGGCCGCCATGATGGCGTTACAAACCATGACAGGCAAACCTGGGGGCTGCATATACAGGCCTTAACAGTTTTGGAAGGAGGAGTTCTACTGCATGACTGTATGATTGTATAGGGTGCTCTTGGGAATGCTATTTCTACCCCTCCCTTGCACGATTCAGGTTTCAACACTCAGCGTTGTTTGGGGGGTTTCGTTCCTTCGGGGAGGTGCGGCGCGTGTGTGTGAAAGGCTAGGTTTCCGAGGCAAGATGGCTTGTCAAATCAAAACCCGACATCTGTGCACAGAACTACGATGCGGCTGGGGGGCAGCAGTTCTGCGAGGAGCCAACTGCCCTGAACTCGAAGCGGTTGCCACAGAATGGGAAAGGTGCTGTTCGATTCCTGTCCTTCGAGCGGGTTCCCAGCGTCAAAGCCCTCAGCTCTATTCGACGCAATTCGACTCGTAAAAGTTCCATACCCAGCAGGCCCTTAATCCTGCGACCCTGAGGTTTTTTGAGCACTAAAGCTAGGCATTGGAGACGATCCCTTTGCCACGCAAGATCTCGCAAGTTTACCCATGCGCCGGTGCTACACCCTAGCATGGACCTTACATGAGTCAGTAAATGCCCACCTACGTTAAGACGACCCTGTACCCTGCAACTTGTCGGTAGTGAGATTAACAATAAGGTGATAACGGTACAAACGAAAGCCTTTACGCGAGCCAAGCTAATTTCTGCACAGAAAAGGTCCTCCACATTGGCCTCGATGTGCATTGCTTGCGAGCATCCTGTCTGCTGGTGCTTCCTTACCGCTATGGCACTGATCACAGCAGAAACCAACATCAAAAGGAAGCGTTGCCATCGCAATATATCACCAAACACAAATCTAACAGACATGACCTATCTGATCCTATCTTTGAAGCTTCCAACAATGCATCCGTGCAGCTTCTCAGCTTTGTAGCCCAACAAGTCTGCGCCACCGATGATGGCATCGACGAACTGTTCGAAGCCCTGGCCTGGATAGAGCCTGGGCAGGGATCTTCAGGTCTTTGAACTCTTTGGCCTTTAGGCCGTCCATACTCCATGCCGAGAGCTAAACAATGCAGTGCGCCAGCTTCCCTGAACCTTGAAGCCCATGCCTCACATCTTCTTCCAAGGCGCGAGATGATGGCCGGAGGCGCTTCCTGCTGCCATTTTCTAAGATGTCTCAGTTCATGTGACAGTCTGACTTCAGGGCCCTATGGCAACATGGCCAAGGCCTAGAGCACCCTCAGACTGCGCCTTAAAGCCTGAAGCTCCGAAGCCGTAAACCCTCAACGCCTCTGAAACCTTGAGCTTTCTTTCGTCGCCCCCAGCGCCTGGGCTCCGAGCCGGTGGTCGTTGCCGGCAGTTGCTACGCTGCAGCGCACAAGCTCCTCAGTGAGACGTATCAGGAGTGGGTCGAATTCGAGGTTCGGGGCCTTGTCGGCTGGATTCATGTGTTGTCAGACATGTAGATAACTATTGGCAAAGTGCCAGGCCTAATTCGGGAAAATTTCCAGATGCGACAATGCCTGGCTTTGCAATGATAAGGAGGATTACGAGGCAAACACCAACACAAGGTGCAACATTGCTGGCAGGTCTGATATGCTGCGATCAATCCTATCGTTCTATCACAGGGCGGCCAAAGTCGACAGCCGTTCTTGCAGAGCTGCACAGGCGAAAAGAATTGCGGGCTGGCTAATGCAGAGAGGTTCTATTTACTTTACTAGCTATGCCTCGTCAGCGGCTCGTCTGCAAAAGACGGTACAAACTACTCGCAATCCATAGAGTGCCATAGAGCCATAGATCCATCTTGATCCGACAACAATTGCAGCCATGGCGCATTGTACTGCGACAGGCCATATGCCAAGCAGGCAATGCCAGTAACAAAAAGCTTCTTGCCTTCCTCCGTCTTTCCAGGATAGAAAAAGTTAAGGCCAGTATCAGTTCCCACTGACCAGTTGGCATGCTTGCCACTGCCATTGATACCCGCAAATGGCTTCTCATGGAATAGCACCTGCAGGCCAAGTTTGGCTGCCTCTCGGTTCATGGTCTCCATGAAAAACACATTGCTGTCGCAGGACACGTTAGCCACCCGGAAAACCGGAGACATTTCGTGCTGACCCGGGGCGACTTCGTTGTGCTTTACGGCCATGGGACATCCGATCTCCAACATCGCTGCCTGCACGTTGTCCAGCAAGGTCTGTACGCTCGTAGGAATGGCCTGGAAATAATTCAGGTCACCCTGTTGGTGGCGCGTGGGCAACTTGCCGAACAAGGTCCGGCCGGTATTCACCAAATCAGGGCGGGCCTTGTAAAGTGCTGCATCTAGAACGAAGAACTCCTGCTCCCAACCCAGGTAGCTATGCATCGTCTGAGCATCCTTTCCGAGTCCAACGGCTTTCAGCATCCGAAGACCTTGAGCCTTCACAGCGTCCATGGACCGCAAAAGAGGGGTCTTCTCGTCGATGCACTTCCCGAAATGGGTGATGAAAGCACAGGGGATGTACAGCGTCTTGTTGAGAACAAACGGCGGAGAGGACCTGTCCCAGGTGGTGAACGCTGCAGCGGAATGTGTCACACGAAGACCCCCATTGGGGAATGAAGAGCCGTCAGTTTCTCCTTGGAAAAGTCGTTCCGCTGGCAAACAGGCCTTAGGACCAGGGGAGCTGCAAAAGACCAGAAAACAAACTGCAACAGAGGTATCATTTAGTAATCACGCCGTCTGCAAAACTATCCTGGTATTGAGAAATCTCGAACCACCGCACTAATTATGCATTCGGATGTACGGGACAGGAGTGTCAGAGATGCCTTCATGGGCTTCGTGACAAACTTGGAACCGAACTCGAGGTCCAGAAGAGTGTCCTGCGATACCCGCGGCTTGCACTGACTGTCACTTTGGCAACTAGTCTCAGGGCCACACCCTGGGGTGTAAAGTTCGGCTGACACGAGGGGACGAGACTGTTGTGACTACTGCTGCACAAGAACTCCTACTGTGCTTATCCGACTCTCGATCTGCCGCCCTTCGCTCCCCTCGGCTCGCATTCATTGCGCTTTGGTGAGCGGCTCGCTGAGGCAAGTACCTGCTTGTACGCGCCGAGCATGCCGCCCACTGCTCCTCCCTGTCCGCGAAGAGGGAAGAACCAGTGGGCAAAATCCACAGCACCACGTTCTCGTGCCTGGGACACTGCTGTGGCTGTGGGGGGGCACAAACTCGTTTCAGTGACAAGAAGGATGAGAGCTCAAAACCACGACAATACTTTTGAGCAAGCAACCCATTCGAACATTGTGTCCGCAATGATCTTCTGATCCTGTTCTGTCATCTTTGAAGTATGTGACCACAGGATGCTGAATGCTCGAGGCGTTTTGGGCATGTTGTCCACTCACAGCCGGACATCAAACGACTGCAGGCAGCAGGAGCATCCGGTGACAGCAAAAGGCACCATTGGGTGCACTGTCAGCAATGAGCTTCACCCATTCCCCGCGAAGGGCGTGTCGGCAATGACTTTCGTCCGTTCTCCCCGGTCGGGTCGCAACAGAAAAGGCCACTAGGCAAGGGGAAATCCTAAACCGAGAACAGCGAGGCATCGATTTCGGCGTCAGTGGCCACAGGATGCCAAGTCCTAGAGGCCAGGCGGTCCTCTTCTGTCGTCGGCGCACCACTGATGAGGCACTCCTGCCAAACGCCAAAATGGCATCTGGTTGCTTCTGCTAACTCGACATCTGAGGACACCCCAACATAGAAATCCTCACCCAGTGCCCTGTGCCCGTAGGCAAGGTAACCCCTATAAGCCCTAAGCATCCTAAACCGGTAGCACAGCAGAACTTCTCTCGTCCTGAAACCGCTTGATGACTGCAGCCGGAAGCTTCTCGGCCATCACCTTTCTCTACGAGGCCTTAAGAATAACAACCAGAAGGTGCTCACAGAATTCTACCGGGTGGAATAGTGTTGCAAGAGGTGCATCACAATACATGGCCGAACAGGACCTGCGCCGGACTTGGGCCGACTTGACAATCTCGAGCCTTGTCGTCAAACATGTTCTTTCCCATCGTCGCCAGCGGATCTGTTCCAACTGGCGTGCCGGTAACGGCCGAGACGGCCTCAAGAATCGCTCGAAACACACTCTCCAAGCCTCTAATTAGGCAAGCTTCGGCAAGAGGCTTGCGCGGAGACGCTCTGAAACTCTCAGCCCAACTTCCAAGCCAGCTGCCTGCATGACCGCTGACGATGTGGCTTGACCCATGGCTACCTGTTCAGCGGCACAGAAACATCCCTGTGATGCTTGACTTGACTGCAAGCAGGAAGCGAAAGCCATGAGATTGAGCTCATGCGCCTGAGCACTGTGGCGTTTGCACGAGGCTTTGCACGACGCCTAATGGCAAACAAGTGCTGTTGAGCCAAAGCATGCGTTGACCGGATCTTCGACACCACCACCACCCACCACAAATTCAGCATGATGCATGCCAAGCGCAAGTGCGTCGCAAAAGACGTGGCGTGCATTCTATATCGATAACTACTCCAGCACAATGCTGAGTTCATTCAGTCCACATCATCTCGGCGTACAACAGGGGCCTTCGTAACAATCAGAAAAGGTTGGGGGGGTGACTTATAGATGGATCTAGGGACGGATTCTATTCTGCCGACCGCCTTTCTTTACTAACATTTCCAGGGCCTGTCTGCGGCGAAGCTGTTCCGCAACTTCGCCGCCTCCTGTGGAAGGCTCGAAAAGGAAGTTTCTTGGGCCGTGTCGGAAGGATCAGTCCCCGTCCGACCCTTATGCGACACCACGAATAGGCTTGATCATCGCAAGTGTACTGGGAACAGCACAGAAAGCGGGTGTTGGATGGAATGGGCAACACGAAACAGTCGAGAAACGACAGACTTCATCGAGTGCCTGCTTGGCGTCCCGCACCATCTTCCGAACACCTTCCGTGTCTTTGTCGCGAGCCTCCCTGGCAAAAGGAAGCACTTCATGAATCCAACCGTGGACACGGCACAGCAAAGCACTCGAAGAGCTTGCTGGGATCCCTGCTGCAAGCTTCTTGTGTAGTCCTTCACCTGCATGGCACAGGCGACTTTGGGATTGTGGCCGGGCCGGGTCAACTGATCCGAGGACTGGAAAACAACGGTTAAAGTTTATGTCAGTTTCGTCAGTGACCAACTGTGCACCATCGGAAGATGGACTTTGAGGCTCCTTACCTCCTCGCTTACTGCTCAAACAGACTGCCCCTGGCTCCTTGCCTTCCCCTGGTTTGTCTAGGGTAAATGACTCTGCGCGACTTTCATCCCAAGCACAGCAGCAATCTGCCGAAACGCAGTCGGAGGCGGTGCGACATCTTTTTCCGGCGCTTGCCAGCCTGAGTTTTGACACTCTTTCGCCTTGGTCGTGGCAAACAGTTGCGATGCGTCCAAGGTGCTCCACCACCTGCACGCTTTCGTGCTGGTTTGTTGGGCCGCGGTGTTGCTTCTCTTGCAGGAGCATCGGAGCCACTGTCTTTGTCTGTCTTCGCTCCACGTGCCCGCTCGAGGCTGCCGTACAAGTCTTCCCAAAAACCGTCTTCATAAGGTCTCTCCAGAGGGGAATTCACCCTAGGTGGGGCCATCCAAAGGTTCAGTGCCAAATGGCCCCCAGCATCGCCACCGTAAGAGATGACTTCATGAAACCAACTGGCAGGCAGGTAAAGCAAGTCACCGACTTTCAGTGTGGCGGTCAGTTGGCGACCCTGGAGGCTGGTTGGAACAGGCATCCGGGCGCCTTCGCAAGTGCTCACATGGCAGAAGCTGTCGGGCAACGGACTCTTGTCGGTTTCGCGACCTTTGCCATCGACATCCGTTTCCATCGCCTCTGTCAGCAGTTGATCTAGCTCTGCCTCTTCGTCATCACTGTTCGGGACTCCGTTCCTCTCACTCCCCCCAGCACCCCAAGCCCGGGCAACAGACACGGGCGCACCGTCCGACCGAATACCTGATGCGTAACTTATAAGCCCATTCGGGTGCAGCTTCGCATCTCCCTGCACCACTCCAACCTTGTCAGGTCAGAGACACCACGACTGTTCTACGACTTGTAACCTGCAACTTCAACTACAGTTCTGGATACGATGACTACGCTTGGGCGGTCGGGTTAAGCTTTATTGCGCAAGTTTCCAAGAAGCGTAGTTGGCTTCCAGGCTTGACCGACACTTTGGGGCTCCAGCCCATGATGATATGGTCGTTTGAGGTGGTGGAGACATGCTATGAAGATTCGGTGTGAGAGGTACATGATACCAATCTTCGCAGTGCAAAACACTGTATCAAGGAAGTGTGCAGCCGTGCCACTGGGCTCAGAATATCTAAGCAGCGTGGGCTGAAGAGCCGAAACTCTTTGCAACCTCTCAGCAGCACATAGATGTTGTCATGGAAGTCATGGTGCAGGCCAGATGATGAGCCCTCCCGCGACCGCCCGAACCACAGGTTGTATTGGACGGGAACAAGCCGACTCACAAGCTTTGGTCGAAGATTCTCTGCCTCCTGCAGTAACTTCAGGACGTGCGGCGGCGCCAATGCTTTGGGACAGCCCCTTGCATCTTCTGGGAGGGCTTGTGTTGTCAAGTATGCCAGCTCGTTTCCTTCGTCTATCTCATCGCAGAACTGCGAAAGAGTGGTGACTTCCCGGGCTCCGGCATCCTGTTGGCCAAAAAACTGAGTGTTCCTGGCCCGACGTTCCACCTCCACCTGGCACTTACCAGCAGGGCCCGAACGCATCGCTGCTGTGCCCTCGCTGCCAGGGGACGCCCATTTTGCTGCTTCATTCCGAAGTCCAAAGAGGGCCTCCAGTGCTCCAGGTGCTGTCCGGCCGGTACTGATAACAACGGGCTTTCTTTGCTTCACAAACTGCTCGTAGAAGAAAGAAGGCTCCATCAAATCCCATGGCCTGCGCTCCACGAACCCACCCCCTCCAACCAGCTCGCGATGCTTGTAATCCAAAGGACCTGGGAACCCAAGACAATAACATCAGTGCTGTACAAGCATGCATCCTAAACGGTCATAAACCCTAAGATCCATGGAACCACAAGATATACTACGTTTTACTATGTTTACATTCATACTATACTGCACTGTACTATGCGATATGAAATATGGTAATTCAAGATGGACCTAGGGACAGAATCCGCGATAGCCACGTCGCAGCGCTGGGCCTTTGTCCCTCACGCGACCACCCGAGATGGCCCCATTTTCCCGGCGCGGGCGCCCGCGCCCTCCCATCACTGCTTACAAAGCGTATCTGCAAATGGTAGTGCACTAAAGTATTTTATAACATAAAACAGTTTAGTTTAGTACCGTATGAATACTACAACATAGTATACATATAAATATATAATAACGCGATACAGCATATGTAATATTAAGATAATGAACAATACGCTGTCAATCGCTCATATGTATCGAGACATGGAGATGTACAGACCCTGTAGATCCTTATGTCCTTTATGTGTTGTGGGACACGGCGCAGGAGGCAGGATCCGGCTTGTTGCAACCGACCGAAATCGGGGCATATGGGACTGACAGGGACGTCCAGACTTTCTTGTACATGCTCAGTGAAGTGTGAAGAAAGGAGACAGTACTCGAGCCAGAAATCACAAACTCTTGAATTTCATCATACGAATGCTTCGAGAGTGAGCGCAATGGTGTCGCTTATTTTCCCTGATGCTTGTGCCAAGCTGGTACCAGGATCGAACTGCCGCGGCTAGGCGCAGCAAATTTCCGGAAGGGGTTACAGTCACCACACCTCCTCATCGCAGTGATGCGGTGACCCACTGCCGATCTGAGGCCTCTTTGTATATATGCATGCTGACCAGCGCATGAGCCTGCACTGTCAAACAGGACATGCAGGAAGACTGATCGAGATATTCTTCGCTCATCGGCTCAGGACGGCTTCCAACGAGGATCGAAGGGACCGCCCACGGTCTTCCTTAGAAACGAGTTGAGCTGGACCTCAAGCCCGATGCACCATGTGCCCCAACTCTGCCCGCTGTTATGCAAAGCAGCGCTTCGAGGAACTCAATGCACACATCGCGAACCTTGGCAATGCAATCTACGGATCTAATTACTGCTCCTGTGCTGAGGGCCACAGCTGATGTTGTTGCTTCGCTGTTGCGAAGCAAAGCTCAGCAACCATCACCGCTGCTACTAGTTCTGCTACTACTCCTCCTGCTCCTGCTGGTGCTGCTGCTGCTGCTACTCCTGCTGCTCCTGCTGCTGCTCCTGCTCCTGCTCCTGCTACTGCTACTGCTACTGCTACTGCTGCTGCTGCTGCTGCTGCTGCTGCTGCTGCTGCTGCTACTGCCACTGCTACTACTGCTGCTTCTGCTGCTGCCGCTGCTGCTGCTGCCGCTTCTGCTGCCAGCATGCGTAGACTCTCGAGCAGCATGAAAGCCAGAACGAGCTCAGCGCCGGGCATCCCAACGATACTGGGGCAAGACGGCCTGCATTCACCAGAGAGTTTCAGCCATCTTGAGACGCCAGCATACCTAGTTGTCTGTGCCTTGCTCCCAACCCCAGCCTGCAGCAAGTACATGTACAGCAGGACCCAAATCATAGATCCAATTCCCCATGCGAAAGCTGCCAGCACGCTCTTGGCCGTCGGTTGCACCTCCTGCAGGGACAGGGCAGAGTCGTCACTGGTATTCCGGCCACGAACGTCCAACAACCCTTCTGGCCGTAACGGTATGCTGAGCTCTGAGGACCGCCCGTCTCTCAACAATTTTGTCCCCTAGTAAGCCATGCCCTCTCGTCCCATGACTTCCCTGGCTTCCACCCCACAATAAGAGGTTCTGTCTGTGGCCTAGCAATCTACAACAGAAGCGAGTTTTGGTGGTTTGATCTGATACTTTGATGTCGGGGGGGATGGCCAACAAATCAGCCGGTAGGATCAGTGAACCTTCACCAAGTGTTTTGCAGCGCCAGTACTGGGGCAGGGCTTCGCTCGCCTGCACTCTCAGAAGGGGATAAAGGCAAGCTGCGGCCGCAATCCGTTGATTGCAGTGGCTACTGAATGACGAATTAGATCGGACTTCGAACTAAACCCAGGACTGTGCCCGGAAGCCTACATTGCACGGTCGCTTGCCGTGATTGCCAAGGCAAGCTATGTCAAAATTGAATTCAATGGATTTTTTCACCTCGAGCATGCTTAGCATTCGAAAGGGCCCTCGTGTCCCCTGCAGAAAAGATCATGTGTGTTGTCCACCAGAATTCCTCCCAGAATAGCGCCCAAGTCACCGACGAAGCACCAGAAAGAGTATGACGCCAAGTTGTGCTCACTTGGAATGTGCTTGTCCACGTGGTTGGCTGTCAGACCATAGATGGTACCATTTCCCCAGAACACAAGGAAGATCGCCACGGGGATGACAATGGCAATTGCGAGGGACTCCAGGTACAAACCTATGCCGATCAAGGCCATCGCCACTCCCAAGTACGCCAGGCGCCGGCGCAGGCTGGGAGTGGACATGTAGATGGCGATGCGGCGGCTAATGGAATCACCCAGGAAGATGAAAACATAAGTGACAGCGAAGAACTGGCCCCATTTCATGAGGTGCTGCTCACTATGAGGATCAAAGAGAGGCACCATGGGAGGATGGAACATGTAGAAGATGGCTGGCCAATTCTCCATGGCGAAGTGGCTCAGGAACTGCGCCGCAAAGAAAGGAATCATGCCTGGCCTGGGCTGTAGAACAGTAGCATGAACAGGAAGAGAGAGAACAATCAGAACTTCACACTTTCACCTATGGTCATAGCCGTGAACTTTAAAGTAACTCCAAGCAGCATCCATCGCCTGGCCTGGACGGTCAGGTCTTCATAGATCAAACAACAGATGCCTACTACTACTACTACTACTA
>CAJNDV010036675.1:23590-34070 GCA_905221635.1 Symbiodinium sp. CCMP2456 | reverse complement strand
TGGTGGTGGTAGTAGTAGTAGTAGTGCTACTAGTACTAGTAGTGCTAGTAGTGCTACTACTAGTAGTAGTAGTAGTAGTAGTAGTAGTAGTAGTAGTAGTAGTAGTAGTAGTAGTGGTCGTGGTAGTGGTCGTGGTAGTGGTCGTGGTAGCAGTAGCAACAGCAGCAGGAACAGGAGCAGGAGCAGCAGGAGCAGGCAGGAGCAGCAACAATCGTCATGTTGCAGTTGAGTAGTGGCTCACCCTCGACCGTCTTGCAGGACAGGCGTCAATGGATGCAATCGCCAGTCCATAGAGGTCTTCTTCCAATCCCTCACATGGCATCTGAAGAGGGAGCCAGTCTCAAATCCACTTGATCAACCAAGCTGCCTAAATACCGACAATGCAACAACAATCCGAACGTAACTCTTGAAATAAACCCTTTGTGCCAGCCTCTGGTCCACATGCCTGTGCTTTCAGCTCTTCTGCTTCATCTCCCTGGCACGTTTGAGGTTCTTCAGACAGCGCCCAATGCCCAATGTGTCGTCGCTGAGCATGTAACTAATAAATTGGCCGTCAAGGAATCGGCTCAGGTACGTCACTATACTGACTACACATTGCTGCGCCGATGCGTTGCGATCCCACTCCCTAGGCTACCTGCCTACCTAACTACCTACCTACCTGGCTAGCTGTCTATCTACGCATCCATCTATCCAGCTATCAACCTTTCCACCTGTGCGTCTATCCACCTGCCCATCAATCTACATGTCGATCTATCTGTGCACCTGTGAACTATGTATCTATGCATCTCTCGATGTATCTATCTGTCTCATCTATCATTCTATCTGCCTACCTACATGTCCACACAAACAAACACAACTGTTAATGGCAATGTCTAGGCGAGTATACGATGCGAACGCACACACACACACACCCACTCCCACCGTCTCTATCTTTTCCCTTGTCCAGGGCACAGGGGTCCGATCAAAGACCCGCAAGGAGGTCTGAATGAGAGCTGCTCTCTCTCTCTCTCTCTCTCTCTCTCTCTCCCTCCCAGTAGCAGGTGCACAGTTACAAGACTAAGGAATGGCCCAAGCCCTTACCCCGGAATGCTACTTTCTCACTGCGCAGTACATTATAGGCTGCAAGATGTATCTGAACATGCATGCGTAGGTGCTGTTGCGCGCTGCTGTATGCCATTACCCCACAGTGTGAATTTTGGTGGCAAACACGGTCATGTCCTATCCGTGCTGCACCGATATCGTATGTACTAGCTGCTACTAGCTGTTATAGCATTGCTGATGCTTCTCTGTCTGTCGTGGTATGATGATGGTGACCCGGACTGGTTGTGATGGTTGCAGTGGGCTGCATGACTGCGCTACTGTACCAATTCCAAGCTCTGTGCAAACTAGCTGTATTCGGTCCTGCCTCGGCTTTCTTGGCTTTGAAAAACATGCAGCTGGACAGGGCGAGCAAACCTGACGGCAGGAAGTCTCTCCACAAGGATGATCGACGATCCGGAGTTGTGCCGTTTGCACATCACACCCCAAGTCTACTTACCAGCACACCAAGCCCAAACATAGGTCCCTTACAACACGGCCCTGTGTCTTTTGGAAACAGATTCACTTGCACGTTTTGTGGAGTTTTTGAGATAGACCCACCTAGCACTTGCGTCCAAGAGTCAGAAGGTCAGCATAAAGAGGATGAGCACGGGGAACAGCGCGCCAAGCTTCGCTTTGAAGAGCAGCGTCCATGCATTGTCGTCGATGGCAAGGGGTCCTCTTGGTCCAAAATCCCACCGCTCTTAAATTCCTACAGGCTTGGCGGTGTGCTTGCCATTGTTCGTTAAGCGTGTGAGAAATCTACCATGCTGCCGAACAGACTGCCAAAGCGGCAAGAAGCTCCAAGTAACGAACTCCGAGTGCAGCAAAGCCTGCCGGTCCTTTGGGATTCTGCGGGAACAGTGTGGTGGTTGCTGGTGCGGCCGGTGCTGGAGGTGTCTGGTCACCTGCCGAAGCCGCCGTTGAACATGACATCGGAACGCAAAATCACGGTTCGTGGTGATTCGTTTGTGCTTAGAAACCGTAGTGGCAGCGCGAGCAATCGTGGCAACAGCAAGAACAGAACGAGTCGTGGCAATCGTCGGTGGTCGTCCTTGCCAGCTTCGGTGCACTGCCGCTGCCACTTCCACGCATATTTTGCTGTTTCAACCATTCACCACCGCTAAAATTCCTGCCCATGCTGATGAGGACGATGGCCACCACAACGACGACTTCGATTGCGAATAACGTTTTGCACGCCAGGCCCGTGCCAGTGTTGCAGGCTCAGTCGTGTCGCTAACAGGCATAACTTAACGGCATAACACTACTAGTTTGAGCAGCTTCGTGACATGGCGTCTAAGATGACAAACCTTGCGCACAGTTTGATGTGATTCCACAATGTTGACGTATGTCGACAGAGCTACTTGTCGACTACTGACTTCGGCGTGGTGTTGGGCGGGGGTGGCATCAGATGAGAGAGCCGTCTTGCTGCTCAATTGTTGCCTGCTTCGACTGTGTGGATACCTCATGCTCAAGGCCTGCAAGCAGGGCGGCTTGATTCCGCACCCGATGATGGGCGGAATGGTCTGGAACAGGTACCTTGCGGTCTTTGCAATCAATCACTGTCCCGGCCTGCGTGTCACTTAGCTAAGTGCCGCTTCTAGAACATCGGAATACAACAACCTGCATTCCTTGCGCTGTTGCTGTAGAAGTCAAAAAGAAGTTTGGGCTCGGGAAAGCAGTCGAAAGACACGCCAAGGTGCAAAGTCTTGGGCTTCCCCATTTGCATCGACGCGGGCTTCATATCGCATCATCCTCGGGTCTTGGCCCACTTGGCTCTCGGCCTGGACAGCACCTCAGAGCAGGCCCAGTTGAGGACGGGCGAGGAGGGAAGAGAGATCCTGAATGTCTACCCAAGGCACCGAAGCATCCCAGAAGCATTGTGAGGGAAAGCATCTTGCTGATTTGCATGACCATGGATGAATGAGTGCAGAGTGCACCTTAGTCCAGGCAGGCAACATAAGACAACTTTCCTGCAGACTCCAAAACCGGGCTCTGGCCTTGAACTTAAATCGATGTGATTGTATATCTACAACAAGCTTAATAAAAGTGTTTTTAAGCAAATCAAAACATTATGGCTTCCCCGACTTGCCAAGCAGCTCAGCAAGGGCAAACAACTAGTAGAATGGGTCTGAACCACAGACGTGGCTGCGTTGCCAGCATCAGATTTCGACACGATAGCAGAGACGGAAGGATCCGGGAATGCGGCATGCGACACGAACATGACATATCCAATCATGCTCCAAGCTCTTGTGCGCAACTTAAGCTACAAGTAAGTTGGGGCTATGTACCCAGCTGAACTATTTTACCTTACTCGCTCGCCAAAGTGTTGCTTTACCGTGATGGGTATCCGGCTAACAGACGACATCTGCATCCTCGCCTCCCGCTTGGCTGCTTCCGCTTCCTCCACAGCCTTTCGCATCAGAGGCAGTTCGCTGAATATGCTGAAGGTGCCTTACGAGTATCTTGCACCGCGCCTTCATAGCCGGTGAGTAAGCCCATATGCTCGTGGTTGATGCTACCCTTTGTGCTGAATCTCCAAAACAATCAACGCACCGAATTCCGAGCCCTGATCCACTTGGGCACCCTTGATGCAGTAAGACTCATGGACAAAGAAGCTGTGCAGCGCTTGCAGGATCAGAAGACTTAGTGCGCAGGTAATGAACGTAGAGTCATGCATACCCTCTTTGAGTTACTTTATGTATGACCCGACTGGTACACTACTTACTCAACTCACTGATCCTTCAAGTAGGAACTTGGCACCCGTGCGCTTGCTACCTCTGCCTTCATCTCCTGCGTCACGGCACAGTCGAGGAATGCAGCCAGGATGCAAACAGCATGTGTGCTCTCCAGTCGGACATCGAACACATTCCATTCAGCAGAACTCATCCTGGTCCTCAACCCTCATTCCATGAGCTCCAAACCCTATCCATGGCACATGCGGCACCTCGCAGGCGCGCTCCAGTGCTGACACCTTTCAATCAGGGCCCGGTGCATGCGATGCGCATATAAACTCTTGTCGAGAACCATGCGGGCATCATGGAAACTCTTTCCATACATATATATATATATATATATCAATATATATGTACATTCAAGTTTTGGAACACGGCGAGCACAAATTCGATTGAAGCAGGTAGCCTAAACTGCCAGGCGCTGAACCTTAGGCACACTTTCGGATCGTTCTGGAGGCTGTCGGCCTCGCTGGTGTGCTCCCGACTCATCCGCGCCTCTCGGCTCCAACTTCTTGAGGGCCGGAGCAAAAACTTGACTCTTACTGACTGCTATTCTAACCTAAGCATGCTAGATATACAGCCGTCTGCTATACCAGTGCTTTCGCATTGCAGAATCATCTTGAATCGAAAGCCTGACACTTTTGCTTCTTTCTTTCGTCAGGGCTCTCGCTCTCTCCCTCTCGGTCGGCCGATGCAAACGATCGTGTGTGTGTGTGTGTGTGTAAGGTTGCATTCGAAGCTTGTGAGGCTGCGGGTGTTTGGAATTTTGACGAACCCGCCCTGCTCTTCGATGTGCTGTGCTCAGCCACGAAACAGTAAAAACAGGGCATCAACGTCGCTTGCTAAAGGCACCGGCGACATCTCAACTTCATTGGTAGGCTGTAGTAACTATGAAATACAGGGTGCACCGCGAGCACAACAACACTACACCATGCGGTGCCAAGCGTAGCAATGCCATTTTGGAGCGGCCACCGGGCTGCCCTCTGGCGGGAACGACGACAAAAGATGCTGGGAGTCAAACTTTCAAGTCGCAGGGAATATGCCACGGGTTCGTGTTACCAGTCGACACATCAAAAGCACATACACACAACTTCAGACTCACATCTTCCTTGTCAAGTACAGTCCAAAAACTTGTTTACATCAACAGCAACAGCAGCAGCAGGTGGTGCAGTATCAGCATCATCTGTGGCAGCTACATCAGCACATGCGGTAGCAGCAGTAGCTGCAGCGGGAGTAGCACCAGCGGCAGTAGCAGCAGGAGCCGGAGTGGTAGCAGCAGCGGCAGCAGCTGCCGCAGCCGCAGCAGTAGCAGCGGTATATCAATTGGCATATCGTGACAATAGTAAGTGTGAGAGTGCTTGTGGCAGTAGCGGTAGTGGCTGTCGCGGTCTGGATGGCGGTCGCACCGGTAATTGTAGCTCTCGTAAGTTTTTTTTGCCTCCCGCCTGGTAATAGTTGTTGTTGTTGTTGTTGTTGTTGTTGCTGCTGCTTTTTTTTCTCTGCCGTTGAAGGTGGCGGTAGTGGTCGTCGTCGTCGTGGTCGTGGTCGTGGTCGTGGTGGTTGTTGTTGTGGTTGTGCTTGTGGTAGTAGACACAGAGCCACAATCGCAAGCACACTGCAAGCACAAGACCCAAGATAGAGGATCATGACAGGCGTCGAAACTGTACTGCATCCAACCACTAATTACTAGTCATGACGGCACTACATGTCTGACAGACAAACTTCCGTTTGCCTGCCGTTCAGTGGCATCGGACTTGAGCTCCTGGATTCTCATGCCTCATGCGTGCCGTCACGATTACAACCAAAGAAGGAAGGAGGACAAAGCGGCATATCTAATGCGCAGCTGCATCTTCCCGGAGTGATCCCGGGCCGCGGGCACATTACATCAACGGCTTCCTCAGCCTCCTGCAGCCTCGACTGGTCTCAGCTGCTGCCAGTATCGTTTAGCAGCCCACTTCCGCTCAGGCATTGTGTCTGGATCCTTTCATCACACGTGACTAGTCTGCATGTCGCGCCGCATGTCCCGGCATTCCGCATTCTACCTACACAGACGTGGTTGGGCTTGTGGCCGCTCATTGGCCACGCGGTGGGAGCAAGCTTCGATCTTGCCCCTCTCCACCCGAACCTCCTGCGTGGTGTCAGACTGGAGTTCAAAGTGCAAATCCCTGATCAATAAAGCCATTCCCTTTCATGAGGATTCGAAAGTTAGAAGCTCCTGCCATGGAAGTGTTCTTTGTTTTGGGTGGAGATCGGAACAGTTTGTGCTTCGACTGATGAGCACATCGGCTTGAGCAAGTCCATGCGGCATCTCCTGGCGAAGCTTCTTCTCCGCGCTCTGTTCTGCCATCTCTTCTTGTCGAAGCCTGCTTTTGGTGCGAGTTGCGACAACCATCCCAAACGACGGAGGCCGTGGCCCCGCACGACGCAGTAAGCAAGTAAAGCTGTCATGCGCGGACCGGCTGTATATGCAACACACTTGCCAATACATTTCGCCGACGGCATAGCATGCCCAGAAAGAAAGCAGCCTTGAATTTAATAATAATTAATAATAATAATAATAATAAGATAATAATAATATAGCCTTCAACAGCGTCCCCCCCCGGCAGTTGTTCTCAGTGGCCTGCTCTCCTCACGCTCGGAGCGCGCGATTTCTGCCCAAATGGCATCGACCTCCATAGAACGAACATGAACGAACTGACTCTCTACTGCATGAGGAAGGCAGGGGGTCTGGTCAACACAGAAAGCTTCAGGCTTCAGACCTAAACTTTCAAGTGACTTGCCAGAGTAAGCCTTCCGAATCCTTCGGCTGAAGCCCAGGAGTTGACCTAACTGACATTCCCATCCTCCTGGGATAGCTCAGGGGGCCTTGGAATGAAACAAGATGGAAACAAAGCCCTCTCAGGCATCCTCTTTTTCATAGAAACTTCTGGAACCCTACAGGACTCCTTGAAGTAAGACATTCTCAATCCTGACTCTTGGCACACTCAGGTCTTCTCTGACGGCTCCCTGAAGGATAAAACTATGTCCGACTATACATGCTTTGCCCGTAACATAACATAGAAGGTTATTGGATCCATACGTGCATCCAAAAACAGCCCAAGCCAAGCCCTAGACCTGACCCCGAACTCTAAATAAGAACGTGCTAACATCCTAATTAAACGCTATCTTGTAAGCAACCCTACAAGCAGCAGAAGACGCAGCAGCCTTTCTTTTCAGCACGGACTGAGGTGCCGCCAGCGCCTATGCAATCCTCACCCCCTCTTAAATAACAGCCCTTTAAGAACCCAAACGCACTAAAACCCAGAACTGCATAACACCTTTCATCGACACTTTCGAAGCCCCGTTTCGCTCCTCGAAACGGTGCCGCGCGCCCGTGCGGGTGGCTGCGACTTCACCTCGGCGAAAGTCAGGCGAAACAATCCTGATCAGGGTCCGGAGCATCGCCGAACTACCTCTGCTTGTAGTTACCTTGAGGGTTTAGATGCATCATAAAGGGTGATAACTTAACTAGGTGTCGAGAAAAGGAACGCTGGGTGTGCTAACGTCTGGGTTTGCCTTCACAGACGGAGCAGGAGCAAAGGTGTGACGCAACACACAAGAAGAACATGCACGGTGCCTGTAGGGCTGTAAACATGCAGCATGGACGTGGACATGCTGAGCATTTGCAGGTGCACCGGGAAGGAAGTCGTGCAAGTGAAGCAAGCAAGTACATCTCTCGGTGTGCACCCATGATGGCAAGGGTCGGTGGCTCCCTTTTTCGATGCTGCACAAAGTCCCAGAGAGGTGCGCTTGGTGGCCCTGGGTGCTGAGATTACTTCACTTGGAGCAACCTCCGGCGCCAGTCGCCATCGAAGTCTTCTTTGCCTTGGTTACATGCAAGAAGAGCGTCAGGGAAGTTTCCGAAAAATATTAGGGGACCATGATATAACTCAGGTTCTGCATAGTGGGATCCCCTACAGACCCCTGCACAACAAAAGCCCCCACATCTCAAAGCATGCGACATGGCATCAGCTGGAAGGACCAATCGCAGTCTTGATCCGGCTTGATCAGGTGCTCGTCCAAAGGCTTTCGCCCCCAGGAATCGATCCCACCCACCCCCATCTGGATCGCATCGACACAGAAGGCCTGCAGCCACGATTCATCATGCATGCCTGAAACATTCTTGTACCCATGCCTACTAATCACCAAGAAGAACACATCAAGAAAGCAAGCAAGCAAACAAGCAAACATACGTAAATACACACGCTTCCTTTGTGTATATATCACACTTGAGTTTTCATAGATGCACGTGTACATATACATATATCATGTACATGCACATGCGCCATGCGCACACACACACACACATACACATGCATGCATGCATGCATGCATGCATGCATGCATGCGGACGGACACACTCAGACAGACAGACTGTCTGCCTGCCTTACTGACCGACAACTACTGACATTAGTGAACGCAGACACACACAAGCGAGCAAACAAACACATCTGACCAGCTCACGGTGAGCCAAGCAGCCGTGGTGGGCTGCTCGATGAGCTCCCCGGCATGCAGGAAGCTCCTTGGTCGCTCTGAAAAACAGTGTCCTTCTGAGGGGCCCCCTTTGCAAAAAGCAAGCAACCCGAGCCCCAATAACTGAAAAGGACACCTAAGATTGACAAGGCTCTGCTGAGCCTTCACATCGCCTCCATCGAAATCCTCCAGCGCATAGTGATGGCACTGCATCTCCAGCATCTGGCTTTGGCCCTAGGCTGCTGGCCACAGGGAACGGCTGAAGTCCCAGACCGACCATTAGAGGCATATACACCTGTGTATATATACATATATGTATGTAAGTATGTAATGCGTGTATGTATGGATGGATGGGTGTATGTGTGCATGTATGTATACATACTCAAACAATCAGCTGCTACGATAAGCCAGTACGTCCATGTAAGCCGTATTGTCCACTCAGCCCTTGATTTCAGTCTAGTGCCGCCGCGGAAATGAGCATCATGGTGCAGGGGTCTGCAGGACGTCGTTTCAACGACATCCATCTAGTCTCGAACTTGTTGCCGTTCTCTTGGGGCCGAACATACTTCACCTCGGAGAGCCGAAGACACGCAACTTCGACACACTCAGACCTGCATTCCAGAACACGGTGTCATTCTAATTTATGTGTGCGATCAGCATCCATCTATCCATCTTTTCATCATTTTCACCATCCATCTTGGTAATTCTCCAAAATAGGGTCCTTTTCAGGTCCCCAGTATAGTACGGCGCCCTTATAATAAAGACCCTGGAAGGGACCCTAATTTAGAAAACTACCCATCTGTATGAAAGCTAAGTCCGAGCCACAGTCTGCTCGGCGATGGAGCCCTGGAAGAGGCCGACACGCGCAGAGGCGTGACGATCCAGATAAGACTCATGAGGACCTCTACCGAACCATTCGACGTCATGAAAACCATCAACAAGGGATCCAGTGAAGCCGATCCTCATGGGAGCTGGTTGCTCCTGCGCATGTGCCGTGCATCGTCGTCTTTCCCGCAGTGGCGAGTAGCTTTGGCTTTGTGTGAAGGAAGGGAAGACTAGGCCCTGTCCTTGACCTCCAGAAGAAAAGTCGTGAAAGGCGACTCCTCGTCGACGGCTACCACGAAATTCTCCACCACTGCCAAGAACTTCCCTCCAGCTTCCAACGTCACCTGGCTCATACATCGCCCCTGGCTGTGAGGTGGCTGTAGCACGGTGAGCCTTGTCGCCAGACAGCACGTGGCCCTTGCCAGCCGCTCTACGCAGCGTCCAGATCGGATCCTCAACAAATGCTTGGAGGTGCAACCAGGGGTTGCTCTACTACGAACACAGTCATAAGACAATAGCTTTAGCAGCAGTAGCAGTAGGAGCAGGCAGTAGTAGTAGTAGTAGTAGTAGTAGTAGTAGCAGCAGCAAAAGTAGTAGTAAAAGTAGTAGTAGTAGTAGTAGTAGTAGTAGTAGTAGTAGTTGAAGTAGTAGAAGTAGAAGTAGAAGTAGTAGTAGTAGTAGTAGCAGCAGCAGCAGCAGGAGGAGGTCGTAGTGGTAGTAAAGGTGGTAGTAAAAGTTGTAGTACAAGTAGTAGTAGTAGTAGAAGTAGTAGTAGTAGTAGGAGTTTTAGTAGGAGTGGTAGTAGTAGTGGTGGTGGTGGTGGTTGCAGTGGTAGTAGTGGTAGTGGTAGTGGTAGTGGTAGTAGTAGTAGTAGTAGTAGTAGTAGTAGTAGTAGTAGTAGTTGTAGTAGTAGTAGTAGTAGTACGAGTAGTAGTAGCAGCAGTAGCAGTAGCAGAAGCAGAAGCAGAAGCAGTAGCAGTAGCAGTAGCAGTAGTAGTAGTAGTAGTAGTAGCAGCAGGAATAAAAGCAGTAGCAGTAGCAGTAGTACTAGTAGTAGTAGTAGTAGTAGTAGTTGCAGCAGCAGTTGTAGTAGTGGTAATAGTAGTAGTAGTAGTAGTAGTAGTAGTAATAATAATAGTTGTACTAGTAACAGCAGTAGCAGTAGTAGTAGTAGTAGTAGTAGTAGTAGCAGCAGTAGTAGTAGTAGCAGTAGCAGTAGCAGTAGTAGTAGTAGTAGTAGTAGTAGTAGTAGTAGTAGTAATTAGCAGTACTAGTAGTAGCAGTAGTAGTAGTAGTAGTAGTAGTAGTAGTAGTTAGAAGTTAGTAGTTCG
>CAJNDV010036675.1:10565-23490 GCA_905221635.1 Symbiodinium sp. CCMP2456 | reverse complement strand
AGTAGTAGTAGCAGCAGCAGGACGAGTAGCAGCAGTGTCGCAGTCGTCGTCGTAGGTAGTAGGATTCAACCGCTGAGTCGTTCGCGCGTCCTGAGGATCTCCAGTAGCTTCAACTGCACAGGCTGCGCCAGCATAGCCCGGAGGCCTTAGAGGGCTGGAGGAAGCTTTGCATCTGAGACTCACTTGCAAGGAGGGCATGATTAGTTGTTATCTCAGACCCCCAAGCTTCGCACGTTGTCTCAGCAGAGGGGATTGGCACAAGGCCATGTAGCCTCAGTGTCATGGGAGGATAGCCAGAACAAGGCCCGGACACGCATCTGCTGCTTGGATGCAACAGCTTGCTCTCGGTCTTGCCGGTCACCGCCTCGGTCCCGTGACAGTCTGCAGGATGCTGCAAAGCAAAACGGCGGTCTGCGCGGTGCGGCGTGACATACCCACGTGACAAGCTGGCGCCGGGAAGATCTGAGAGGTAAGGCACCCACCTGCAGTGCGAGCTTATCACCGTCTTCCAGCGGCTTTCCAGCTTCCTTGCCAGCCTCAAATCCAGAGCACTGGAGCTGCACTGGCTGCCCTGTGGCAGTGGAAGATGTGGGGAGGAGTCTCATAGGGAGTGCATTGATGACGTAGTCCTTGCATGAGATGAGAAAATACTTCACTTGATTAGGCTGTTTGGGATCTGTCTGCATGCATTTGCGAAAGTCGTCCCGTGAGCGTTGAGACACAATCGATGCCTTGAGTTCAAGGCCGCTTCTGCCTGCCTTGCAGTCCATATGTATGTAGTTGTATATTAAGTGTATAATATGTATACATATGTGGAAAACAACAGAGAAGAACAATCAAACAATAATACAAGGGAGTGACATGTAAATGTATCTATCTATCTTCCTACCTACCTGTGCATCTACTTACCTATCTATCCATCTATCTATTTACCTGCCTACCTACCCATCTGTCTATCTATGTCGATCTAAAATACCCCATGTGCCAAGCCGCAACGTTCATCGTCAGGGATTGCCACGCACCCATGTCGTTCCAACGTGCTCGCACCACGTTTCCTTCCACGTCGATGTGGCGATGGGTTGAGCCCTTCAGATATCCTTGGCGAGACTGGAGGCACGGAAACGATCCCCCAAACCCCCTAATATCAAACGCCCCCACCCAATAGAGACTCGAAGCCTGTTTTTTCTGGTTTGGCGGTGGGTTTATCTCTACTATGACTTATCTTGCTCCTGCTCCCGCTCTTGCCCCTGTTCTTGCTCGTGTTGCCGCTCCTGCTCCTGCTTCTGCTCTTGCTCCTGTTCTTGTTGGTGTTGCTCTTGATCTTGCTCCTGGAATTGCTCCTGCGCTTTCTGTTGCTCCTGATATGGCACCTGCTCTTGCGCTTACTCCTGCTCCTGCTATTTCTCTTCCTCCTAAGCCCCCTTATCCAAATCAGGTCTCAAAAGGTGGGGATGATAGTTTTCAGGAAGAAGTGTTGTTACTGTTACGGGGTGTTTAATGATAGGGGAAAGGATTACAGAGTTTCGGAATTCGGACGCGGGGGTCCCAAAACTGCTGCACCCCGTCTCAAAAGGAGCGTCCCACGGAGCCCGCGGTGGCGAGCTGTGGTCCATCCTTCTTGGCAGGCCGCCACTTTGCCGCCACCACCACTGCAGCACAGGAAATCCGGAAGTCCAGGTGAAGCTTGGCCCCTGGCCCGCTTGGAAGGCTCTATTTTTCTCAAGCAAACCCTAGGGGTATATCGGGGGATCCCCCAAGAGTTTCGGCCTTATGGGATGTCATGTCATGGGCACCTGAAGCCCCAAGATAAGACCCGGCAACAGAAGCGATTGGCAAGGGACGTAAGCTTGGGATGCTTTGGTTTGTCTAGGTCTAGGCCGCCGCCAGGGAGCCTGCTCCAACCAGAAGCTCAGCACCAATGCTCACAGCACCGGGACCGGGTTCGATGCGGAGACCATTCGTCCTTCGTCGCTTTGAACTTTCGGGCTTCGCCGCAAACTGCGAGCCATTTCAAACTAAAGGTTCCTGGTTTTTGTTTAGGGGTCTTTAGGGACCTGATTGCTCCGTGAAGGGGCCCCTTCTTGACATCAGGAGCCTCGCAGGTCGTGGTCTTGTGTGGGGGTGCTGCGGGTCTTCCGGTCCCAACTCCATAGAGGAGCTTCAGAAGAAACTATGGGAACCTAACATCTCCGGTGTTTTCTAAGCCCGCCAGCGTTTAGAATTTTAGAAAGCCCCCACATCCTTGCACTCCAAGCATCACAGTGGCCCTTTGCCCTGCAAACCTCCAGCACTTCATGTCATTCTGCAGATTGGCTCCTGGCGCCGCCAAAAAAGCAGAAGTTCTGACGCTTCACGCCAATGTGGGGCCAATCGGGTTCAGGGTAAAAGGCTTCCTTTTTCCACCAGGACCTAACCACCCATGCTCCAGGGGGCCAGCAAAGGGCCGGCGACAATAGTAGGCCTTTGAGATCGCAGTTCACGGCCCCCATATACCCTCCCCGGACCCCTATATGGCAGTCCGTAGTCGTTGTCCGTCCTTGGTCCGCGATTTTAGGGCCACTGATGCAATGCATTCACGTGCCAACTGTTTCAGATCTGCATAAGCCCAGCAACCCAGGTTGATATCCTCAAACCCGGCATCCGCGACCCCTAAACCATGCCGAACCGTAACTGAAGCCCACAAGCCCTGCAATAACAAAAACACACCCCAAGCTAACCTTATCCTTAATCCCGACACCCTTTAACCTTAAGCACTACACCCTTAAAACCTAAGCGCATGTTCCCTAAGCCTAGAACCTAAATATATAGGGTACTAGAGCCCCTAGGGCCCGATATAGTAGGTACCTGGAGGGTTATGGAAATCTCTCAGAAGCCCGGCATCGGAGGCCGCCAGAAGTTTGGCAGCAGCGGTGAGGCCAGGAGCTCCAAGCCCCCCAAGGCAAGGCCACAAAGGCAACCGCGAGACACTTCGATGCCTGTGCTTCGGGTTTAGGGTCTATTTGCCGGGTTTGGGGGATTAGGGTTTATGGTTTATGCTTTCGGGGCTGAGCTTACGCTGTCACAACTGGCCTTAGATTTTTCCCTCCCACTTAGTCTACGCTCTCACAACTCCGACATGCCAGGCGAGGATGCCTGGTCGGAAGTCGGCGTGAGACAATGGGTTTAGGGTTTAGGGTTTAGGGATGTGCATACCTCACCACCGGGAGTATTCCACTTAGTTTAAGGGCTGAGGATTTCGGCGCACTCGGACTCCCCGGCGAGACACGTGGGGTTGAGGATGTGGGGTTGAGCGCAGGCTCCGGCACCCGTAAACCAAAGGGATATGATAGGAGCTTGCAAGGTTCCGTCTTGGCGGGCTTAGGAGTTCGGATTGAACTTGGTTGTTCAAAAGAACGGGTCCAGATTGAAATGTCGCTTGGCTTACAGACGCGCCTACATTTCGGGAAATGCCAGCCCAAACACTCCTACCTGAGGTTTGCAATCCCTCACACAGCCACAACATACCTACCTGTTCCAGTTTTCGTCTTATCGGGTTCATGGGATCAGGAAGATGGCGAAAAGCCGTTGCTGCCAAAAGCACGCGCAGTGAGTGCTCCGGCTGTGATGGTGACCTTGGGCAATTTCGGCTTTGGAGGCATGGTGGTCAAAGCAACTCTGAATTGCGCACCGAAGTCTCTTCCTAAGTTCCTCCGCGCCCAAAGCCGAAATCTCCGAACACGCAAGAATGTCAGCAACGGACCTTTGGAGCCCTAAATAGCCTTATTTACAAACCTATAAATCCTTACCCCTGCAATCTTGAGGCCATGAAACCGTACGGGCCTACGTCCTCGAACATGAGGGCGCTTTGAAGTCAAGTTGCCAGCTCTGGAGACTGATCCACTGCCGGCTCTGGGCCAGTGATGGCCGCTGGCACCTCCTCCTCCAAGCGCATGGCAGACTCCAAAGCCCAATGTATGGAATCATCTTCCAAAATGAAAGTGTAGCTAAGGCCTCGATAACAGCGCGCACCCCGAAACAAAGCTGTGCTCTTTGCCCTGAAGCAGCATCGGGGGGCTCAGAATGTGAGTCGGACACGCTGCTCTGGAGCCAGGGACATTTTGAATCTTTTTCGTGTTGTTTCAGTAAAGGTCCCTTCGAAGATCCCTCATCTAGTGCAACTCCTGCCTGCCTCGCGAGCCTGCCCCTTTCCAGAATTCCAGAATTCCGCACAACTCCTCTACGTTCACTCCTTGACCTGTACATGACATAGATAGATAGATAGATAGATAGATAGATAGTCAGATAGATAGATAGATCGATAGATACATCGATAGATAAATCGATAGATAGATCGATAGATAGGTAGATAGACAGATAGATGGAGAGATAGATAGAGAGATAGATAGACAGAAAAATAGCTAGATAGACAGATAGATAGATAGACAGATAGATAGAAGCTAGCCAGCTAGCTAGCTAGCTGGCTAGCTATATACATATCATATATGTATATTTTTATTTCTTTATTTTCATTTTTTCTATATAACCTAGTGTCTAGGGCTTGCGACTCCCACTGAGTCCCAAGCCCACAACTCCTTAAAGCTGCAACTCGAGAGGCCGAAAACCAACTCCTTGTGGGGAGGGTGGACGAGGAGCCATTGCTCCCAAGCGACTTCTTCGCCAGCTTCGAAACATCCTCCGGCTTCTCCTGAGCACACAAAATTTCTATCAATGGTTGACTAGGCCGGTCAGCCCGAAACCCTGAACCCCAAACCCCTAAACCCAGCCTTTAGGTCGAGACATGCCCAGAACCATGAGTCCATGAGTAGTCCGTTGCCCTACCTGTAGAACGGATTGGCTCTCGTCATAATGTAATATATTAAATAAAGAATACAATCAATATACTAAAGGTAAAATTTTTAAATCTCCAATGCTTGGTTCAAACTCTACCTGTACGGTACCTGTGGCACCACTTGGAAACTCAAGTTGGCTGCCAAGTGTCGCATGCAGGCGGACACAAGCAGGTGCACTTCACAACGTGGCCCCTTGGTAAGGCGGCCGGATTGTGTCATGATCATGATGTGCGTATCGTAGACAACCACATCCACGCACCGGCGAAATGCAACAAAGCGGCTGCAATGGCTGCATTGAGCTGAGGCAATGGAATCCGAATGTACTCCGCTTGATGCGGGCCCGTGCTCAAGCCTCAACCATGAAAGTCTACGGTATGTGGAAACTAAGGAAGTGCGCCCCCCTTTGAAAGTCCCACATCAGACCAGGTGAGCCCAATTGATAAATTAAAGCAGTGCTACATGATCCTGTAGTTTCGGGATGCTACAGACTTCTGTAGGCGTTGTGCAGTTCTGGCGCTGGTGTGGCAATGGAGAAGGAAAGCCAAATGACTCATTCACACTCTTTCTTCGACCTTAACCCCCCCCCCCGAAGAACAAACTAACAAATGCTTCTAGCAAAGAGTTCAGAAACATGAGGGCAGCAACGACTGAATATCTCAACTCACCCCGCGACTCACTCAGAGCTCGGATCCAACATACGAGTAGGGCTTAAGGGTGCAGTGTACGGTCGAAGTTCAGGCTCCCGAATACCAGGTGCCAGGCATTTTGAGGCTACTCAATGCGAGCTAACGCGACCGGCCTGGCAACTTGCCCGAATTTGTGACCAGGCCGTTTTGGGATATCTGCCACGAGAACTCCAGATGCTGCAGTGTCAGGAAATCGTAGCCTCAAAAGCGGAAACAAACACAGCCAACAGGACTCAGCATCATCCGGACTCATCCACCAAAAAAATTCGCAAGCATGCGCACCTGCTCTCTGCGACAAAACTATCTCATGCCTCACGAAGAGGCTCTGCAAACAAGTGACGGTTCCGAACTTCGATGATGCCGCTGGCCAAATCCACAGCTCGGTAGGTGACGAACCTGGGCTTGTTAGAAACATTGTCTGAAATTGCTTCGACAGATTGTTCGTTTCTTCGACATTGTGAAAACAGCGGCGTGTACCCGCCGAAAGTCTTGCCCAAGATCAGTCCGGATTCTGCATGACCTTCTTTGCCTCAAAGAGGTGCGGATTCGGCTTCCTATCCGGCTGAACGAGGCCATTGATGCAGAAGTTCAAATCGGTCGGGGTGTCTTTGCCCCCGAAATCCGAACCAAAGGCCCAAATCTTCTTGCCGTTCTTCTGGGTCTCCAGGCCTTGATCGACCCAGTCCCAAATGAAGCCGCCCTGTAGGACCTCATGCAATGCTGTCGTTCTACGGGCTCTTGATGTCATCTCCCACGTCCCTCATGACTAGACTCGCGCGATGCGCGCAAACCAAAACATCCATCTTAGTATTACACTTTGCAACTGGAGCCATTGAAGTCTGCGACTAAGTAACGTCATACTTGTAGATGACATCCCAGTACTCTTTGAAGGCTCCCAAAGAGTTACCCATAGCATGGGCATACTCAACCATAATGAGAGGTCGCGCGTGGACGTCGCCCTCGTAAAGCTCCCCATACTTTTCCAGCTTCTTGTGGCTGGGGTACATGGGACAGTAAATGTCGGTATTCGCGTCCTGAACAAGACAAGATAAACATCACGGAGTGAAGAGGGCTATGGACAAGCAAGCAACATGGATGCCAGGTGCAGTCTCGGCTGCCATTCTCTCAATGTTGTCCGTGTTCCAGTCTGGATCAGTTCTCCATCTTGCATGCTCGTACTGGACAGGCCGCGTCGGATCTCGCCGCTTCAGCCACCTAGGCAAGACATCGCCTCTGTTCGCGCCTTGACGGCAGTTCTGATGTGTAGACTCATAAATGGCAGAGTCAATGCACGATGTGCTGTCACATGCAGCAAAATGATGGATGCACCCAGCGGTGGAGCAACACACCACCTTAAGATACGAGTCAAAAACAGCACTATACAAAACAAGGCGCATGTAGGTCCGGTGATGGTTGATTCCTTGTCACAGGACGGGCTTTTACTTTGGGTTTAAAGTTGGATGTCAAGGTTCATGAAGCTACTGCGAAACCAATCTGCGATGCTGGTTTGGGGAACTTGAATGAGTTGATGATGCTGAGCTATGACCATCGATCAGAAACTATCCCGCTGGAATCTACTCGTAGCTGCTTTTGGTTTGCCAAACCAGGACCAAAACCAGCGGAGGTGCCATTGCCGGCTTCGTTCCCCAAAGACCAGATGATGATGCTCGGGAAGTTCTTGTCGCGTTCCTCAGGACTGGGATGGCTCCGTGTGGCATTGCGAACTCTGTTTCAAAGACTTCGTGTTCATGTGTTCAGTCCGCTACTGTGGCACAGGCAACATGTCCAGCACTAAGCTCTGATCCACGTAGCGCCGAACTCTAGCCATGTGAGCCGCATCCCACTCCTCCTCGCAGCATAAGTTACATTATGTGAAATTACTTCATCTTATAATGTATTGCATCATGTTATGTGACATTGTACTATGTTGTATTAACATATACGATGTTCTTATCTGTTATATTCTGTTATATTGTATCATATTATGTTACTCTACGGTATTTTATGCTAGATTCCCAAGCCATATAATATACGTAACATAAAACAGCATGATCTGTTGATATACCGAAATAGAATATAACATAATACAATACAAAGAAGATGCTACAGCACACTCCAGTATACTATTCTACAATGCAGTATGCTCAGGTAATATAGTATATTGGCCGTCGTATATATTTTTAAACTCTGTTCTACTAGATTAGATTCGATTAGATTAAACTCTGTTGTATTCTAGTGTGTTTCGTTTTGTGGTACAACGTTATATTACACTACATCACATTAAAACTATATATGTGTGTATATATATATATATGCATACATACAATATGTGTGTGTGTGTGTGATGAGCGGTCAACCACACAGTGTGAAGGCCAATCGCACGCACAAACACATCCTGGCTGCCCAGCACACACACACACACACGCACATACTGCCACTCCAGCTTGCTGTGTCCTTGTTTCCCAACGTCTTGTCCCAGTTGAAGTCCATGCCGTGACTTTCAATGTTTGCCTCGTCCACAACATAGAGGCCGAGCTCGTCGCAGAGCTCGTAGAACAAAGTGTCGTTCCTGAGAAAATACCTATATCGTAGGAACACAAGGTTGATAACCATAAAAACGAGCAACAGCGAGTTTTGAAAAGAAAAGCAGCCTGCACCCCTGCAATCCTGTGGACAAGACTGCCAGAGACTCGAGACGAGCACGTGACACCAAGCTGAGTTTCGGGTAATGTGCACATCGAACTGCATTGAAACTGTTTTGCTTCATGAGGCGGATGTCCTGAGTGTCCACGGCCCATTCAAGTGTGCTTGTGCCTTTCCGCATCAATCTATCCGCAGGTGAGCCACCGTCACCATAGACTCCCGGTCGACCACATGGCCCCTCAATTGGTGGTGCTCGTGACGGTTGACACCACGCAGTGTCAATTCACCTGTGCCGTCGCGCTCCATCAAGTGTCAGAGGCAAGGCATACTAATCACAGCAAGAAGCACCAACAGTCGCAACTACCTGAACTACCTGAGCATTGCTGTGATTCGAAGTTGCCAGTGCTACCCAGCAGCTGCCATTCAGCAGTAGTCGACCCTGGCGTATCTCAACTGTTCGGAAGCCCACTCGGAGGCACACCTTACTGCTTGGATTAACGGGCCGATTCACGGAAAGTCGCATGACATCATTGGTTATCACAGGAGTGCCTGGTGTTGCAACGGAAACGATTGATGCAGTGCGGCGTAGTCACGGCCTCCGTCATCAAGGCCTTATCATCCCGCAGGCTCACCTTACATGCAAGTGCGGAGCTTCCAAGTTACGCATGAGTCACGAGTCGTATAGACCCCACGTCAATCAGTTGATCATGATGTTTCGATGTAAGCACCAAAAAAGGGTAAACCTACTTCTACAAACCCCTGGCTTGGACTCGAAGAGTGCCACAAGACGTTCCACTCAAACGGCACGCGGCGCAAGATTCGCGGAGCACTGGGAGATTACATCACACCTGGTCTCTACATTGACTCTACATTCATCATGAAGATTTAATCAGACTTCGAAACCTACTTTGGTGATTGCAGTTACTGTGTCCAACTGCTCTCACTATCAGGTCCACGCGCCTTTGCTACGTCTCTGTGGTATACTATACCTTCAAGAAGGTCTGGTTGGTGCCTGTTGCTATGTCTCCGCTCCTAGCTTGTAAGAGCGAAGTAGCAAGGTTGGTAGGACGTGCTACCTTGCTTGCAGTATTCCACATCGCCCTACTGGCGCTGAGGGCTCCGGCCAGCGCAGATGCAGTCAAGCCACCAGCAAGCTGTACAGGTGAGGTGCCTCGAGGGCTGCACACAGATGAAGCTAATGTCTCTGCGCAGCTAAATCTTCCCACAATATCCTATTCAAAACCGATCTTGCAGACCTAGACCATAACTCTACACACAGCTACACCAAAAAGATGGATCTTTGGGGTACACCTTCACACTCTGAGCCCCTTAGTAGCTTCGCCTCCCCTGACTCTGCACCGACCAGGTAATAAGCTAATAACCATAACAATAATTAATAATCTGAAATAATGGACATTAATAATGGACATGAATGATGTGGTTAAATTTACTACGCTTACTCTTCTTACTATTCATATTGTCGTTGTTTTAAGTATTATAACTGTCATTATTTTCGCTGTCGAAATTATCGGATGAACGATTACCGCAAGTAACTGTGCTGAGGTCCTTTAGTCACTCCTAGAGGCTGAAGGGTTCTTGCAGGGTCCAACCTGTAAGGCTAGGGGCTTTCATGGGTGCTAAGAGGGAGATCTTCGACCCCAGCACCCCGCAATCTCCAGGACTGGCCCACTTTGGTTTGCTAGAGGCTCGGTGTCGAGTCGAGGATAAGCATTCAGTTTGCTTGCAAAACAGGACTTTAACCAGCGACCCGGGCTTCATTTTTTGTGCGAGCCATGAGAAGAATGGATAATGAGCGGTCGTGCTACCTTTACAGCAACATCACCCCCAACAAGTAGTAAGACTGATGGCGGCAGCAAGTTTCTTTAGATCACAATGAAACAGACCATACACCAAGCAAGAATATACCCAGGTAAGACAATGCCCAGTGCAATTTAGTAGAAGGCAACTTGGTGGCTTCTTGGGACGAACTTATCGAGGCGTGCCAGTACTCATACAAAGGATTGTACCACGAGGTTAATGCTCCATATCAGACCCCTTTGAAACCAGCTTTGAAACACACCAAACCAACAAGAAGCTCTCAACCCCAGCGAAACAAGCCCAAAAATCCTTTTGAATCGAGGCCTGTTCAAACTGACTGGTAAACCGTTAAGCTCTAAAGCCTTAAACCCTGGAGCCCTCTTTTGTTTATCAACGCCTAAAGCAATAAGAAACACTCCATTTCAATTAGCAGCTAGCAGCCTCTGAGCTCCAAAGCTTGACGCCCGGCACACTCACGGCTTGCCTGCCCACCTGATCTCCCCATAGAGCGTGGTTGGTATAGGTGGCTTTCTTGGTTTGGGCTAGGGTTTAGGTATGTTAGGATTCGGTACTTGTTTGGCTTCAGCTTTCGACCTACTCTCATTTGGATTTCGACTCTCGCGCTCGCACATGCTGTCTCGGCGTGTGCTTTAATAGTTTCGGTGCTGGCACGCAGACTCTCCATGCGAGGCATATTTGTCGGTCTTCGCCAAAGGGCCGGGGCCTGTAAGCGCTCATCGTGCTTGAATTGCTGCCACCCTATGCCTATATGAAGGTTTCATTTCAAACTTACCGATCCTTTGGTCCATGCGATAAAACGAGTGCAGGATGAGGATTTGGCGGTTTCGCACGAATCAACTATCCCAAATCTCGCGCGGATGCAGGATATCTTGAATTTATGTCTAGAGTCTAGAGTGCCTGTTGGGGACGAACGCCTTCTCTCACAGGATGGCGCCAGGGGTAGGCCAGGGCATGTGGTAAACCAAGCACGGCAACCCTGCGCACGCCCTTTGGTAAATTATTGGCCTTTCCATGGACGCAAGCATATATATATATATATATATCTATAGGTATCAATAAATACACACACACACACCTTCCATGCCCAAGCCACGGCTAGACTGTTGGTACGCTGGTGCAGTGGCACAGCGAAGTTTGCAAGCTCAGCTGCCCCATCGTAAAGCCTGAGCGGTCATTGCTGCCGTCCAGCTTCAGTCCCACAGTGGCGGTGTGGCAGCGCAATGATTCAAACGAGCAGAACGAAGTAAACGATAACACAATATGAGCCATATAGCAAGGATCGCAACTCTAGATCCTACCTCTCTCCAGGATTGGCAATGATGGTGGTAGTCATGCAGCGTAGCATGAGTTACTAGTCGTAGTGGTCGCCGCCTTAGCAGTAGCAGTAATACGAGGCGGAGCAGGAGCAGCACCAGCAGCAGCCATTCCGAAAAATGGTGGCACGGAAGTGCTTAACCAGTGAACCGGCCCCGTTTCATTCTGTCGGCACCCAGGGGACCAGTTGCAGGCTGGTCTTCCGAGGAGACGACTGAAGCGGGTCGAATGATTGCTGTTTAGTTGCTTCGTCAATCCAAACCCTTTGGCATCAACAATCAACAGCGAACCTTAACAGTGTTGAAACCGGACATGCTGGCAGAACGCATGGTATGCATGGCACCTGCAGAAGATTGTAATGTTGAAGTGGAGTTGACTTGCAGACGGTCAGCAGCAATCTCTCGCACAGTGTCCAAGCGTCAGCTGCGCAATACTATCTCCACTGGTTAGATAACTCAATCCTAAGGGGCGCACGGAAACCCGTTTCTTGCCGAACAGCAACCCCAGCTTGGACGATGGTACTATTAAGTTACTATTACTATCGTGGCCACTACTCCGCCTCCGACTACTGCCACCACTGCTACCACCATTCGCACACAGACCAGCACCATGCTCGGCCCATTGCGACACTCATGATAGGTCATGAGTCTGTCTTCGTTGTCATCATCAACATCATCGTCGCCACCTCCACCACTAATATAATATGTATCACGATTGTAGGGTATGATGCAATACCCACCGCAAGACATGATCGAATTGACACACGAGGCACCTGCACTGCAGCGCGCATCCTGTCAGTCCAGAGCTGCAAACAACCTCCTCAGTGCAAGTTGCTGCAAGTCAAGCATGCATCAAGGAGTGACGGAAGGGCGAAGGCCTGGGGCCAGTGCACAATCTCGCAAAAATTGTCAAAAAGACGTCAGCGAAAATGCAAGACCTGCTCTTGTCGTTGCTTCTCGTGATGCCAGTCAAAGTGGCCCCACGCCCTACAGATTTGACAAGGTGCCGCGTCCAACTCCAGGCTTCCGTCGGCTGCGGCTCGCACCTCAGATGCGTCGTCTGTGAGCAGTCTTGCAGCTGTTGTCCTTTGCGTGCTCCGTGTTGGCACCGCTGATGGTGCTCTTAATGTGCTCTTGGTCGCGTCATGATTTATGTTGCCGGAACATGCCGGAACGCTGTGTTGTTGTTACTCCTGCTGCAGCAGCAGCAGCTGCTGCTGCCACTGCTGCTGTTGCGGTTGTGGCTTTTGTTGTTGTTGTTGTTGGCCTTGTTGTTGTTGTCGTTGTTGTTGTTGTTGTGGTGGTGGTGGTGGTGGTTGGTGGTTGGTGGTTGGTGGTTGGTGGTTGGTGGTTGGTGGTTGGTGGTTGTGGTGGTGGTGATGATGGTGGTGGTGGCGGTGGTGGTGGCGGCTAGTTGTTGTTGTGGTTATGCTTATGGTTGTGGTGGTCTTGCTCGTGGTCGTGGTGGTTGTGGTTGTAGTGCTTGTGATTATGGTTGTGGTGGTTGTTGTTGTGGTCGTTGTCATTGTCGTCATTGTTGTCGTGGTTGTCGTTTTCTTTGTCGTTGCTGCTGCTGCTGCTGCTGCTGCTGCTGGTGCTGCTGTTGCTGTTGTTG
>CAJNDV010036674.1:0-19316 GCA_905221635.1 Symbiodinium sp. CCMP2456 | reverse complement strand
TCTTCTGTCTGTCTGTGTGTCTGTCTGTCTGTCTGTCTGTCTGTTTGTCTGTCTGCCTGCCTGTCTGTCTGTCTGTCTGTCTACTTACCTAGCTATCTACCATCCTAACTATCTGTCTATCTATCTATCTATCTATCTATCTATGTAACCGTTATCTATTAGTCTTACCATCTGTCTGTACATTTGTGTACACATACCTACATACGTAAATACATACATACATTCAGACTTACATATACATGTGTATGTCTAAACGCGCTGCGTGCTTTACCCTACACCGTGTACCCTGTACCGTTTTCCCTACACGCTATCTATACACTCCTTCTAGAGCGCTTTTACCATACAGGAAATGCGATAGACGATATGCTCTATACGGTATATTGTGTTCTCTATACTGTACTCTACTAGCCCAAGGGCCATGCCCCCAGTTCGCAGGGCTTCGTGTGCCGACTGGGTCATGCACTTCGTCTCTCTGCCTTGGAAGCTGTGCCTGGCTCTGCCGCGTGCTTGGTGCCAGGGCAGCCATCAAGTTTAGCACCCAAAGTAGATAAACAACTGTGCTGGTTACAAGGCGGCTCTGTCTTGCCACTGCAACCGCTTGAGAATTCGTAAAGGACTTTCGACATGCGTTGTGGGCATTGTAGGCAAGTGGTGCATGTTTGATATTCTAGGCAAGTGGTGCATGTTTGATATTCGCATGCTTTTATTGGCTTGTAGGGGCTGCATGACAGAGGCTGGCAGAAGCAGACTGGCTTGCTGGTTTCAAGACATCTTGGTGTGCAATGCACTTCTGGGCCTGCTGGGCTCTAGAGCTTCGTGAGCTGCATGTCCCCGCGCGCTGCATGATGCTGTAAGTTGTTAGTTGCCCCAACGGGCGCAGCAGCTCCTCAACCACTAGCGAGCGATGCTCATCGTCAGTAACTAGAGGTTACCTGTGCAGAAGAGTGGTCCAGCCAAGCTGGCTGATGCCAAGGCTTCTAGCTTTCTAGCCTGTATCACGAAGAGGCGGCACGAGTTGAAGGTTCAGGAGGAAGGCGTTGTAGCCGCCAGCAATGGCGCTGGATCCTCCTTGCAGATGCAGGACATCTCTGCGCTTTCTTTGAAGTGTAGTGAGGGGGCACTGCTGGATCTAAGGCCTGCAGCGACAGAAGCCAACCAGAGAGATCCAGAGAGTATGCTCTAGGCCGGGGAGTGAAGTAGGCCATGGCCGCGCTGCGCGCCAGGATGCAGAGAGTGCAAGGTGGTCTGTTACCGGCACTGATGCAAACGTCGGGGGCCCAGCTGCCTAGTGACACAGGAAGACCTGAGAGTCTGAGGGGGAAGTGAGCACCGACTGAGAGGTATGGGATAGCTACACCCGCAAGGGGGACAAGATCGGTGCTGGGGGCTTCGGCTTCGTCTTCGGAGCCACCCACAAGGGCACGGGCGAGACGGTGGCCATCAAGGCAGGTTGGCTACAGTACCAACATGTCGTGCTTCTGGGAGTTCCATTCCCGAAGCCCAGATCTGAGAGAGGCGGTGCCGAAGCTGGATTTGAAACGAGCTCCGCAGACAGCTCCAGAACAGCTGGGGCAGATGCGCAGGTGCGGGGGACCAGTAATTGCTATCGTTCGCACATTAGCTGGCCAAGCTTGGCTTTAAGTCTTCAGGCAAATCGGGGAGAGTTGGCCGGCTTGTGAGGAGGGATGCCCAGAGGCTCAAGGAGGAGATCTTCATCATGAGGTGCCGGGCAAGTCCAGCTTTGATCCTGAAACGGAAAAGAGGGTCTTAAACCTTCTCGCGCCTTTCAAGCTCAAAAAGACGTGGGATTCAGAAAGATCGATATGGTGGCCGAAGGAGCAGCATTGCGTGGCCTAGCCGAGCTTCCGCCAGGAAACTCGATCATCCGAACACGGTGCCGCTGTACGAAACATTCGAGGACACCCACGTGTGGGAGTTTCAGAATACAACGGATCCCAATATCAATATGAACTTCAAATCGTAGGACGTTTTGATAGATGAGAATCCCTGAACACGGTAGTGCAAATGGTAAGAAGCATCCAGGTGAGTCCAAAGCAGCATCCAGGTTCGGGGTATGGGAGATCGGTCTTCAGGAATTCCGGGGCTCTCAGCTTTGATCTCCTTTAAATTTCTCTGCAAAGTCCACCCGAAATCAGTTGGCGAGGGTTTAGGGTTGAGTTTTTTTCCTTCAGCCGTCTTGCTGGGAGGATGAGAAGAACGTCTTTCTCGTCATGGAGCTCTGCTCTGGTGGCGAATTGCTAGGTTTCGGGACGGATCAATGTATCTGTGTGCTCTGGAGCTAGAACTATGAAGCTGGTTCTTTGCTGTATGAAATGTTATCAGTATTACAGCGACGGTATCAGCCATCTTGGCACCGTTGCGGTGTTGCCATTCGTGTCCTCATTATTGTTATCCTCACTCTTCCCATCGCTGCTCTCGCTCTTGCTCTTCATTCCTACACCTGGAAGGCTTCATCTTGGAAAGCGGCCGACACACGGAAGCCCAGGCCGTGATCGTGATGCGGCAGGCGCGAGGGCCGGGCCTCCGCAGAAACCCGGTGGAAGGGGGGTTGTTTGCTATCTTCTGTTGACCTGGTGTTGCTGCTAGAAGGTCTCAGTGGAGCAGTGGAGCAAGAAGCGCAAGTGACAGACATCGGTTTTAGCGCCGAGATTGGAGCAAAATCGACGCAACTGGCGACAATGGTGAAGTTAGCGACTGTCGATGCCATGACTAGCTATGGTTGCTGTGTTGCCGTGCTTTCGTTTCCTATAAGGCCTATCGCAACTCCCGGTCGAGCAGGTATTCCAGGCCGTGCTCTACCTGCACTCGGTTGGCATCTGCCACCGCGACATCAAGCATGCCAACACTCTGCTTCTCAGCCAAGCCCAGATCGAGGACAATATGGTGATCCTTGTCTGCCAGTTATGTCAAGCATATGGCAACAGCAACAGCAAAAACAACAGCAGTCAGAGCCGCAGCAACAGCATAGGGAAGACAAAGACAACGACAGCAACAACCAAACAACAAAACGGAAGAGACATCGATAACCCCGCCAAGACCGATGCCGTCAATGACAGCGGCAAAGACACAAAGAAGAGAAACAGCCGCCTCTAAACATCATCAGCAGCAGTTAAGTACTGAGATGCCTACGTACACCGCGCCAGGGGGACACCCCCTTGGACCCCCGAAAAGCTTTTTGGCCACACCCCCGCCCACGCCCGCCCGCTCCCGCGCCCGCGCCCGCGCCGCCGCCCGCGCGCGCCCCCGCAAGCTTAATGTCGTTGTATGATCATGAGACAACCTGCCTGGAGAAGGTATGACACACGGTGCCTGTCAGTATCGGTGAGTTTAGAGACAAGAAACGACTGGCACAACTGTCACAGTAACAAAAAAGCAATCCGCTTGTCTTTATTGTTCACTGCAAATCTAGGCACCATCTGTGCCACTTCAAAGTATCGCCAAGACGAACACAACACCAATGATGATCGAAAAGTTAACGGAAAATGGGAGTCAAGAAGCCATTCTCCATAAGAGGAAGACGAAGGACAGAGGTCAATATTCAAGCACGACTTCTTGTATACCCCTGTTCGATCCTACAAGTTCTGGAAAGCTCACGATGGAGCGACTGAATGTGAGAGCTACGCAGAGACACCAAGGAAGATAGTAGACTTCGGCTTGGCGTGCTGCTTCACTCGTGGGGAAGCCATGCGACAGTGTGCCGGTACGGCCATCTACGTTGCACCACAGGCGCAAGGACAGCGAACACTTTGGCTGTGTTGGTTGCAATGCACACGGCAGGTTCTGGAGTGCAAGTATGACCACTCCATTGACCTGTGGAGCTGCGGAGTGCCTGAGCTATAACAGAGTATCCTTTCAGGCTCCTCACCACACGATCCTGAGCGCCGTGATCTCAAAGACATCGTGAGTTTGCAGTTTGTTTTGCCCCACCTTGTTCATTTAGAAGAACGTGACTTGAATCTAAAAAACTGCGCTCGAAATAATGTCGTTCCGTCGCCGAGCCGTACAGGTGCTGCTATACATTCTTCTTTGTGGTTATCCGCCCTTCCGCGGAGACACTGACGCAGCAGTCATGAATGCGATACGAAGGCCAGTTGCCATGAGCCTGCTTGGGGACAAGTGCATGTGCAAGCTGCTGGCCAGGGGGAACTACTCTTTTCCGTCATCGGACTGGACATTGGTCTCACAGGCCAGGTGTGAGCTACTGCATCTACTGCTTCCTTTCCCGTGCTCTTGTCCACCGTTTAGGCTTCGGGGGTTTGCTCTATGTTTGAAAGAACTGCAGGATGCGAAATCGCTGATCCGCATGCTGCTGAAGATGAAGGTGAAGGCTCTCCGACCCCTCTTTCTTTTTCGAAGCTGAGGAGTTCAGACCACCTTGCCGTGTGTCTCCGTTTCTCTGCTGAAGGTTGGTTCAGCAACAAGCTGCAGCTGCTTAGAAGCAGACACCCCTGCTACTGCATTTCAAGCCCCTCCCCACTCGCCCAAATATCTAAGAAATCAAGGTGAGATTCACGCATTCCTGGTAGGTATGTGTCGGACCTGTGGGTCTTGCCAGGAACGGATTACGGCCGAGGGGGCTCTCAAGCACTCCTGGATCCAGGACACCGGTTGTGAAAGTGACTTTATGCTTGTTGGTCATGTTGGCATGAACTAACACGGTAGTTTATCCTGTTTGCGATCCAGAGCCGAGGGGCTCCAGGGCGTAAATCTTGCGTGCCACAGGATCCGGAATCCAGAACCCATGCCAAAGCTCTACACCCGAAGTCGCCAGCCTTCCCGGATGCACCAGGGAAGCCCGCCTCGCAGACAGTTAACAATCTGAAGTGCTCTTCTTCTTTTTGCTGCTTCAACCATCCAAAGCTGACTCTTTGGGTCCGATCTGTATGTCGACCAAACAGCAACAGTGTGATTGTGGCTTTTGATTGTCTTCCATGTTCTGAAAACACTTTGGTAGCTGAACGCTCAAGCCGTTGATATCGGCGATAGACAACCCGTCAGGTCTAGTTAGTCTAGTTGTCCCATAACGAACCTCGTCCAACTCTGGCTCAATGCGTGCAACGATACTGTCTGAAAAGTCATGGTGACACTGGCGAAGGCAATCCAGCATCAATGGAAGCCGGTGGATTGGACACTCCTGGCGCGGCAGTGCCAGTGAAAGCACAGCCAGCGCTCAACTGCAGTCGTACGTGGCGAGCTCGGTGCTGCGATCCGACGTGCAGGCCATGGTGACACTGGCGAAAGCAATCCAGCATCAATGGGAGCCGGTGGATTGGACACTCCTGGTGAGGAAGTGCCGGTGAAAGCGCCGCCGGTTTAGTTGTACGTGGCGACGTGCGTGCGACGATCAAAGCACATCGCACTGTCTGAAAAAAGAACCCTAGGCCCTAGATCCCAAAGAATGTGCAGATGGCTACAGCCAGGAGCCGCCAAAGGAGCCAGTCCAACTGCAGAAAGCGCTGGGCACCCGGCAGGGGTTCGCCAAGGTTTTGATTTCGCGAGGTGTGGTCAACAGTACATGATAATGTGTTGTGGTATTTCATAGTATATTAGAGTTGTGCCTTCAAGCGGTCTTGCAAGCTCACTAGTTACGCTCGGCAAATTCACAAGCTCCCACCGCAGATCTTAAGCTTTCAAACTCCGACCCTGAACCCCCGAAGCCCTTTAGGGTTTAGGGCTTGGGCTGGAAGGAATCAACGAGTGAGCAGAACAACTCCAAAGCTTCAGTGCGAGAAAAGCCCGCTAGCCCTCAACCATGTTCTAAAAGCGCCACGCGGACATCGCCAAAGCCGGAGAGTCCATTTATGTTTTTTTCAAGTCCTGTTGCAACCCAGTGCAAGTTTGGCGCTTCGGGTGACCATCGCCTGCTGATGTCATCATGTAAAGCCAGCTCTCTCGGGCCTTCTATGTGTGTGTGTGTGTGTAAACAGACCTAGCCTGAACAGCTCCCTGTTTGGGTAGTCTTCAGATCGCTTGAAGCTCGGAGGTTGGAGCGGATGCGGAAGTTTGTGGCCTACCAACGGCAGACGCAGAACCTGAATCCCGAGCCGAAGTCCCAGGGGAATCTAGCGGAGCTGTTTGCTTGGACTTTTGGGACCTAAAGTTTCAGGGTGTAGGGATTTGTCAAGTTTTTCATAGGTTAGGCCTGACTGTAGTGCTTGTGAACGTGTCCAGGAGGCCCGACGGATGTTGAGGGCCCTGATCTTGGCAGGCCAGTCATGGAAGAAAGGTCCCGACAGCTTCTGCAACTTCACGCTGCGTGTGACGTGAGTAGATACTTACTTAGCCCAACGGGAGAACTTTAGACTTTTTTGTCCTTGTCATTTTGATAGGGTCTAGCTGAGAATGTTTGAACGTTTTGGGCCCCTTTATTGAAGAACACAGGACAGGATATGTCTCGTTTCCGATGAAACACATATGCCATGTTTAACCGATCGTCTCCGGAGCTTGCCGATGGGAAAGCCACAAGGCAAATTCCGGAGGAAGATCCGATGCTGCAAGGACTGATGTAAAATTTACTCATGATCATGTTGCTTCTTGATCCCTGCTGCCATGAGACTGAGAATTGCTGCTGTAAGCATCGTGGATCTGAGGCATCGTGAGTCTAGTGCGCATCTGGCTGTCATGGCTACTCACTGCTCTCTCAGTGTATGGCTAGCTCGCCAGATGCAGCAAGTTCTGCACACACCAGCTTACTCCAGAACCTCGCGCAAGTCGTGGCAGGAATTCCACGAGGTTCTTCGCAGTCGTCGATTGCTACTCGTATTCCACAGACCTTGCCTTCTGCCGGCACCTGGCCAGCTTCTCAGGTGCAAGGGGGAAGAACAGCGTTGCCGCAAACAGGCAAACATGACGTTGGGAATAGTTGAATCGGTTTAGGGTCTAGGGTTTAGGGGTTTGTTGAGGCTGCCGCGGTAGTTGAGACCGCTTCGTGCTCGAGTCTCCCGAGGTTGAAGGATCTGCAGAGGCAGTTCTCGGCATTCACCGCTGCGGTAGGCCAGGCTTGGTGGATACTTCGAGCCATGCTTGAAAAGTTGAAATCGGCCGATCAGATCCTCAGGCACACAGCAGGGAATTGAGTTTTAAGTTCGGCATCGGCTGACTCAACGCCATATTCAAATTGTGAGTGTCTACCACATATGCATAAGAGATCATACGAGGATGATGTGCACCTTGGGGCATTGCTCTGTCCCGGAGCCACAGTCAACTGCCAGGCTCTGCCATGACTTCGAAGCCCGAGAAGAAGCGAGTAGAGGAGGACCCGGCGTTTAAGGATTTGGAGCGGATTTGTGGGAATCTCATCTTTGCAGTGTGGGCAGCACAGCCTTTAGGAACACTTTTGCTTGTTTGGATTGCATACCCCGATTGACCAGTGATTGTTGTGCCCACTGCAGAAGGACTTGTCCCACTTGTCGCCGCCGGCGCAGGGCAAGCCTGCTATGGGCTACGCCTTGGCGCCAGCGCGGTGCTGAGTCCTTCTGGACTGCTCGAAGTCCATTTGTCTCTGATTACTAGCTGACGCTCAGTACATCCCATTCGAGGCTAGTGCATGCCAGAGCGCCGGAAGGGCAGTTGAGGAAACTTCCGAGAGCATCAGCCGCGGCGCCAGTGAGAAGAGCGTGATTGGGCAGGACGACCTGCTGCTTCAGAGTACGTGCCTGAGCATGGCTTCCGGTTCCGTTTGGGAGGAGCTGCCGAAAGGACTGACCCCAAGCCAAGTCTTCCGAGAGAAGCACATCCAAGAGGAGCCCGCAGATGACGGGGTTTGGGTGTAACAATCTGCGACCACTGCGGTGCTGCTAAGAGCACTGCCACTAGGACGAGCCTGTCCTCCCCAGCCAGCTTTGGCCAAGGCAGGTGATGGAGCAGGACTCCCGACGGCACAATCGGATTCAATCATGTTTGCATTGGGCGAATGTTTTTTCTCGATGCAGCTCCATGCTAGGATGCGCTGGCATATACTAGCGAGTAGTCCCACGTACGATTACCTATCTTGTTGAAGGGCCACTTTCTGACCAGGTGCTGGATTTGGACAGCTTGACGCAGCAGGAGGTGCAGCAAGAGGCACGATTTTCGCGGAGTCGACCGTAAAACCCCTGCGCAGCAGCAGAGTCCCGAGATTCGCGGTTGGTTAGGTTTATGTTGAAGGGCAGTTTTTGCTCTGTTTCTCCGCAACCACACTTACAGTATTGCTTGTCTGATGATGGTTCTTCCATGTGCATTAGGAGCTGTCGAGAGAGGTTGCCGTGCAGTTCCGCGCTTTCCGGCCAGGTTCTCACGGAAAGGCTGACAGGCGAGGTCGACACTGGTGACAGTGAAGCCAGATCCCTGCCAGGCCGGACGGACACATCGAAGTACATCTCATCATGCAAAGAGTGCTGCTGTATCCATCGTATCATTGTGTCTGTTTAGCGTATCTGTGTGTGGCAGCTGCAGGTTCCGAAGCTCCGGAAGTCCATGTTTGTTTTACTGTATAGCTACCAGGTTTGCGTAGCCTCGCCACAGGACAAGCACTCATGAACCTGTCGAGCACCGCGAAGCCCCTGTGCCCCTTTGACGACATCCTTCCACCAGCTCTGGCCGTTCGCTCAGCTTTGCAGCGCTGTCTGCTTGAGCTCCTCGTTGCCGGTCTCTGCTCCAGGATCCGAACCCAGCTGTGGAGGAGAATGCTGGGGACCCCGACAGTGTGAGGCAAGCCAGACGAAATGCTACAGGTAGCAGATAAACTCAGCCAGACTCTCAAAACCTGTCGCTATTTTGCAGGGCGTACGTGGGACAGCAGCTCGAGTTCTGGTCCAAGACTGCCTGCAGATGGATACCATGTGCTAGGCCCAGCTGTGCCTTGAGAACATCAACTATTGCCTGGACCGTCCATGCTCCGCACGTCCCAAGGCGAAGTCATCAATGTGCGCGGTGACGCTGCCATCATGGTCAATGTCAAGCCGAACACCTGGCTCACAACAGAGGCTAGATGTCGGACGTGCAGTGATGGGATTGAACGGAGGCTCTTACATGGCTGCTTGAAGATTCGATCGGATTGAGGATGCTACTGTACTTGGAAAACGCTCTAACCGCAGGCTCAGTCAAGGCATCGGCGAACTGAACAAGCTATGGTGCCTAGGAAATTTGCATCATCACGTCACTGTGTGAGTCAATTGCAATGTGTCACCCCCCAATGCGCACCACACAACCCCGCTTCTAGCCCCCCCCCCAACCTGAAGGTCCATTGTCCAGCAAGCTGCAGTGCATCGTGTTGGTCTCGACCCTGCAAGATGGGCACTAACTTCAACCCGCTTTCTGCTTCATTTGCAAGCGAAACTCGCAGCAACTGTCAGCAGTTGGCAATATTTAGCAAAGACAGCGGGTTGCCTCAACTACGCTGAGCACATCATTGACAATGTCCGTTGACCCACTAGGAGGCAGAAAGGTTTCTGGCATATCCAGGACAATCTTCAGCTGTACATAATTTTATGCGAAGCCTCCGTCACGCTCGAGTGAGGCAAAAGATTCGCCTGACGAGTCGCCCCACCCTTTCCCTCCTACGCTTCCTTCCCCCTTGCCCTCTTCTCATGCGTTGATGCTGTCACTGATGGTGCTGTCGCTGGTAACGTGGCAACAGCGGTGATGCCATGTGATGCCGCTGAAATCTGATGCTGATGCCGCGGATGATGATGTCGGTGAGGAGAGGAAGGAAGTACATTATGCCGCTGTGATCAGCAAGACTTTTTTCAGTTTCTTTCTTTCAAGTGCCGGCAGGACCAAGCACGGCGTGTCCGGGCCTGCGAATTGCAACGTTCCCCGGAGATGTCGCCGACACAGGATACACGCAAGGTGGGTCCCACAGCATGGCAGCTAGCTTTCAGATTTCGCATAGAGGGCGTTTGTTTCCAAAGTACTGTAGCCTACGCGGACTAGGAGGACTGGACGAAGACTCTGGGTGTATTCTCTTCAAGAAGCAATGAGAACATATGAGAACTAATATGAACTAATATGAGAACAAGAAGTTAGTTGCCCACAGCATGACGTCCCAGACTGCGCACCGCGGGCTGGGATGCATAGCTTCAATCTGTAGAAGGATCGAGGCTGTAGGACTTCGGAGCTACTCTGTGCCAGGTGCTGGGATCAGCCGGCAGGTGCTTCGGCAGAACATGTGCTGCTTTCGTTTGCTCCGGTCCCCATGAGTTTCCGAAAACCCAAGGGCGAAGAGTGACAACGGCCAGTTCTCTGTTGGACAGCCCGTGGAGTTGCTGGCCTGCAATGGCCCGAGCGGGCTCCTGCTACCATTCGTCGTCATTTTGGAGTTGTTATTGCTGTTGCTTTGTGTATTGCTACAATGATGAGGGTAGATGACTAAAGCTGTAATTTTGCATCTCCTAATGGCAGTATTGTCTTTTTCGACAGACGGACGTGTGTATGTACATGAGAAGCATATCACATGTTGGACATCATAGAATGTATACATACATCTACTGACATTGCTCCCGCCCGCTTATGTCTATGCACACACACCTGTGCGTGCACATACACAGATACATGTAAATCATACGTACTCACACACATAGCATCTGTAAACGTACGTGCATGAAAGTTGAGGCTGTAGCATCATGAGTCACAAGTGGATGGCCGCTATGTCAGCACAGGTATTTGTCCATCTCTGCTGGTCGCTGGATTCCAAGCCGGGTCACGGGCATAGACGAGGAGATGCTCGGAACAAGCGAGCTGCATTGGGCCATACGATATCGAAAGCAATGAACGGGATAGGGAGTCGTTGGGCAGCTGAGGAACTCCATACAACTGGATGTGAAGCCGGGCTGCTGGATACCTCTGCACCATCAGATTCTTGGCACTTCGCTTCAGGCCTGATCCTGTCACGCGCGCCTTCGTCTCTGTCAACCTCGAGCTTTCATGTACCTTCAACGGAAAGTCTTACATCCTTGAAGTCGCCGAGAGCCCACACCTAATCCTAATCTTGGTCCGGCCGTCGCCTTGCTTTCCAGCTCAGGAAGGGCCATGTGCGGCTCCCCGGTTTGCTTGGTTCTGGTGAGGCCCGGGGTTGGGGCGTTGTGGTGCTGCAACAATGAAGGTAACAAATTAAGCGTCGTGCAAAAGACGCTGACGAAGATACTGGTGCAACAAAAACTTGACAAGGACAATTGCAGCAAGAAGTCCTGGACATCCTTCCAGTAACAGCAGCAGGAGAAGAAGCAGCAGTCGCATCAGCAGTCGCATCAGCAGTCGCATCAGCAGTAGCAGCAGCAGTAGTAGCAGCAGTAGTAGCAGCAGTAGTAGCAGCAGTAGTAGCAGCAGTAGCAGCAGTAGTAGCAGCAGGAGTAGTAGTAGTAGTAGTAGTAGTAGTAGTAGTAGTAGCAGCAGCAGCAGCAGCAGCAGCAGCAGCAGCAGCAGCATAACCATCACCACCACCATCATCATCATCATCATCATCATCATCATCCTCGTAGTCGTCGTAGGCGTCGCATTATCATCACCACATTTCTTTGATCTTACCAGTCGCTCAGTCAGGCCTACGGCCTTGAGGTGCAATTTTTCGTACATGAGCGCTGGGCCTTCGGATTAGAATCCAGATCCAATTCCAAGAAGCGCACAAAAAACGCAACGATACCTTCGAACCCCCGAAGGTGCAGGGGCACGTGGCGCCATCCACATCCTCGGCAGATCTCGATCTGTCGCATCTGCAAAGCCCGGGCCACGGAGACGCCAAGCGATGATGATGATGATGATGATGATGATGGTGGTGGCTATTATTATGATAGGGATGGAGACGATGCTGATGCTGATGGTGATGAGGATGTTGTGTTCAAGGTTCAAATTCGTGGCCTGTAGATGTAAGTGCAAGGACGATGCTGATGAGCAGGACACGGATTATTGCGGTTCTCATGCTTGAAGAACTACTCAGACAACTTGCTTGTTGCTGACGTGAAGGTTTTGGTGTTCCGGAGTGTTGCAAAATCGTTACATCCAACGAAGCCTCCCTGAAGCCTCCTCCCAGTAAAGCAAAAGCCTCCCGCCTTAGCGCACGAGGGTAGGGCAGGGTGAAGTTTAAGGTCGTGCTTTACGGTTCCCTAAAGCTGGTACCTTTGTTGCGAAGGGTTTCTGTTTTGGAATCAAGACAGCGAACCTGAAAGAAGCCTTCATTCGACCAGTCCCCGTGTGGAATAAGGTGAGGAGCTTGAGTACTACTCCTTGAACCTCTCCGCTTGGATACCCTGCAGAATACTTCAGCAGGCTCGGGGGCAGACAGTTGCTTCCAGATTTTGGCACATGAGGCACGTCCTTCGAAGTTTGAGGTTGGGGCATGATGTTCTCGAGGCAAGATCCCGAATGCAAAATACCGAAGAGTCTGCAAGCTAGGAACGTTGGCCTCAGCTATGTTACCATAGGGGGATCAGTGGAGCTCCATCTCGTTTCAAAACAGCCCTCAAATGCTTGCGGTTGCCAGGATGCACAGAGCGGCTGTGCTGTCATCGACGTTCTGCCTAGTGCCTGGATCACCCCGGCACAGCAGGCTACATATTTGCGTGCCGATCTCAGATGGTGTCTACAGGTTGTTACACAACTCGAGAACTAAAAGTTCACAGTGAGTTTCGAGTTTCGACACGGGGATAGTCACAGCGCTCATGCTAAGGCCCCACAGTGCTTGGTTTGCTCGCAAATCGTTGGGTAATTGGTTGGGAGCAGCTGTTTTCCCACATCTTTCTGGACTGTAGCACGGGAAACTTCTTTGTTGGAAGTGGCATTGAGCAGTTCTCTTCCCAAGCTTTTGCAAGATGATAGCAAGGAGAGAATCATGTTCAAACGACGCAGAACATGGTACCCGGAAGTGAACGAAACAGAGGGACGGAACGAGGCAGCAAGGCAAGGCCCTCCTCACACCTCAGCACGACCGGCTGCTATAGCCCGGGAATGAAACCTGATGAAGCTCAAGGTGTTACAGACACTGCCACCACTACCGTGGTGATGCCAACGCTACCACTTTTCTAGATTCCAGTAGCCTCTCAGTACTAGTATTGCTCCAGCGCTACGCTGACTCTCGACTGCTAATACAACAGTTGCTACTACGACGACGACTACGACTAGTACTACGATGCTCTGACTGCGACTGGTACATCTAATGTGCCACCAGAACATCTGCTAACGCAGCAGCCCTCTTCCTTGTGTCGTCAAACCTCTGTTCTGCCCATGCGGCTCGCCTTAACTTGATGGTGAGGAGCTGCGCTACAGCAGGAACGCCTTCGAAACTTGTCTACCTTCAGTGGTGGTCACGCGTGTGTGTCTATGCACCCATGCAGAACACGAGCGTGTTTGACAGTTTGACATGTGACCTATAAGCGGTTGTGGATATGTAGGCTTATGTAGACTCCCAAGTAGCAAGAGAACACTCGGTAATGGGAGTCAACATGAGGTCATGTACATGAGGGCAAAGGCATGACAAACATTGCCCCACTGCTATACTAGTATGGTATGGGAAGATGTGTTTTTTTTTTGCTCGGCGCGCTCTAGAAAAAAGATTTTTTTTGCTCGGCCCGCCGCGTGCCGAACAAAAAAAACCGCGCCCCTTGTTTTTTTTTGCTTGGCCCGCCGAGCACAGAGCAAAACAAAAAACGCGCCCTCTGTTTCAACCACACACAGCCGCGGACGCGCCAGTGAGTGAGTGAGTGAATTTCCCCCGCCGCGCACAGAACAAAAAAAACGCGATCCCGGACGCGCCAGTCGTGAGTGAATTTCCCCCGCCTCGCACACAACAAAAAAAAACGCGCCCGCTTTTTCAACCACACACAGCCGCAGACGCGCCAGTGAGTGAGTGAATTTCCCCCGCCGCGCACGGAACAAAAACAAAAAAGCGCCCTCTGTTCCAACCACACAGCCGCAGACGCGCCAGTGAGTGAGTGAATTTCCCCCGCCGTGTACGGAGCAAAAAAAAAACGCGCCCCCGGACGCGCCAGTGAGTGAGTGAATTTCCCCCGCTGCGTACGGAGCAAAAAAAGCGCACCCCCGGACGCGCGAGTGAGTGAGTGAATTTCCCCCGCCGCGCACACAACAAAAAAAACGCGCCCCCGGACGCGCGAGTGAGTGAGTGAATTTCCCCCGCCGCGCAAACAACAAAAAAAAAACGTGCCCGCACACAGCCGCGTCCGCCAGTGAGTGAGTGAATTTCCCCCGCCGCGTACAGAACAAAAAAGAAGAATGCGCCCCCAGACGCGCCAGTGAGTGAGTGAATTTCCCCCGCCGCGCACACAACAAAAAAAAACGCGCCCGCTTTTTCAACCACACACAGCCGCAGACGCGCCAGTGAGTGAGTGAATTCTCCCCGCCGCGCACAGAACAAATGAAAAAATGCGCCCTCTGTTTCAACCACACATGAAGAGGCCGCCGCACCAGCACCTCCTGGCAGAGGCCGCACCGTGCACGGCACGAATTTTGCCACCGTGTTCCGTGTGCTGGCTGGTCGGCGACTGCCCGCTGACTCCAGCAGCTATTACAATGCTGGCAACAGTGCGCCTTAGCTGCAGGCCAAGAATTGTTTTTCGCCTATTGCCCTTGCATTTTTTCGTCTACCATCAGTGGCTTTCGCAAGCATGTCTCCCCATGTGTTACCGAGGCTTGGTTCGCGGTGCGCAACGGCAAGAAAGTTCGCGGCAGCAACGCCACCCTTCGCATGCACCACAACGACGAGCAAGCCATCGAGCATTGCTATCAAGTTCTTCTCCGCTCGTCAGGCCTTGAGACTAGCCCACTGTGGCGAACTTGTTGTCACGATGTCCCTTTCTCATGTAGTATGTTTCATCTGCCCACAGACGAAGGACTTTTCATTAGGCAAATGCGCGAGCAATCCATAGGCCGTTACCACAGTGCAAAGCTGTCTACGCACAGGTGACGACGCCTGAGCCGCAGCGAAGCACTGATCTTGCGTACTTGCGTCAAAAGAAGATTCGGCTGTGGCGTTGAGACTGAGTAAGCTCGGTTTTGCTAGCTGCCTTCACAATCTCCTGTTGCCTCGCATTGGTTTCCGTACTTGAAAACTACAGGAACCGGATCGTGTAACGCATCCTGCTCTCCAAGCTCTTTTGTCTCCTCCTTTCGCTCCTGGCTTCCTGACTGCATCTCCTTGTGGCTCCCTTCTCCAGCAGTCTACATTTCTTGCGTAAGCCGACCTTTCTGCTCGGGTTTGAAGGCGCGAAGTAGGAAGCGCCAGCCGAATACCTGAACAAGCAGCCCCATAAAGCACGTTGTGCAATGAAATGCCTACAGTCACCATGCGTTCATGACCTTCACATGCACAAAGCTGCACTTTCCTTGCCTGCGATGATTCCTCGGCTGCTGCATGCCCATGCGCCTCCCAGTTCCCCCGCGCTTCTAAGCATGGAGATTCCTTCTTGAGTCTTTCCCAAAGCCGATCATATGAGCAATGTTTTTGGTGCAAGGATTTGCACATGATGGGGGTTATTTGAGTCCTGAAATCTGCACAAACCCATTATAGAATACTACTGGACTTCATTAGATGCCTGCCGCGAACCGAACAAGCCAAAAACGCACCCCCCGTGATTTCTCTTGCTCGGACAATCTGTTAGAGAGTCTTAGAATCCTAGAAGTTTGACAAACCTACTAAAATCCTACTCGAAACTTATCAAAATCCTCGAAGAATCCTGGTAAATACCTATAATCGAAGCCTGTTCAAATTTCCAGAATAGAATCCGTGTAGAAGAATGAGATTTCGATCAATCGAACCTTAACAGAATCTTATTAGAGTCCCAAAGAGAAACGCACCCAGGTGTTGTTTTGTTGCTCAACCCCGTGTTTGTTTTTGTTGCTTAGCCGGCCGTGTAATCCGTGTAGTGAGGAATAGAATCTTGTTAAAATCTTATTAGAACCCTATTAGAGCCCGCCGCGTACCGAACAGCAAAGACACACGCCGTGTTTTTTTTACTCGGCCCGCCGCGTGCGGAACACAAAAAAAAAACGCACCTTACAAACCTACTAAAATCCTACTCGAAACATCAAAGTCCCATAAGCATCCTATTAGAAACCTAAAACCCAAGCCCATGCGCATCCTTACACAATCCGTATAAAATCCTCAGATTTCAGTCACTGGAATCCCAGTGGAATCCCCGAGTTGTTTTTGTTGCTCGTTTTGCCGCGTACGGAGCCAAAACAAATCACGCCCCGTATAATTCGTTGCTTAGCAACGCACCCCCCGCGTTTGTTTTTTTCCTCGGCCCGCCGCGTATGCAGCAAAAAAAACACGCCCGTTTTTTTTGTTGTTGGTTGGCCCGCCGCGTACGGAGCAAAAAGAAACGCGCCCCGTGTTTTTTGTTTTGGTTGGCCCTCCGCGTATGAAACAACAATGGCCCGCCGCGTACGGAGAAAAAAAAACGCGCCCCGTGTTTTTTTTGTTGGTTGGCCCGCCGCGCACGGAGCAAAAAGAAAACGCGCCCCGTGTTATTTTTTTTGGTCGGCCCGCCGCGCACGCAGCAAAGAAAAAACCGCGCCCCGTGTTTTTTTTTGTTGGTTGGCCCGCCGCGCACGGAGCAAAAAAAAACGCGCCCCGTGTTATTTTTTTTGGGGTCGGCCCGCCGCGCACGCAGCAAAAATGCGTGACTTACAAAAAAATGCACCGAGCAAAAAAAAACACTCTTACCGTATGGTATGGATCTGCATGCTCTGCGATAGTACCTGGCAGCTCATACGTCTCACAGCACCGTTTCAGATGGTAGATAACTTGATGCATTGTCGTTCGCAGCCTGTTGATTCAGACCTTTTTGCATATCCCACATGCTGTTTCATTTATGTCTGTATGTATGGCGTGCATCTTGTGAATGCAGCAAATTGGAGGATCATGCCTCTGATTTGTTTGCAGTCCAGTGTACAATTCTTGGAAGGGGATCTGGGTGCATGCTACCAACATTCCGATGCCATCCGATGCCACCAGAAGCTTTTGAAATACTTACACATCGTCGACATGAGCGGCTTCTCCCGAAGACATTCTGCCAGATCGCTCAGGAATTCCACTTACCGGAGACAAAGTCGTTTACTTCTCCGAGTCCCACATGCGCTGGATTCCGACCATCATCACAGATGTCGGGGATGCAGATGAGGTCGAGCTGGAGATCAAGCCCGGAGTCGCTGGGCAGCAGCTTATCCCAAGGAATGTAAATCGCAGAGACCTGATTTGGCATGATTTGGCCCTGGCAGGTGTGGATCAGCAGAGACGTCCAGAAGCGTGTTCTTCGTTGGTGCTCCAACCAGCTTTGAAAGCCTCGAGGGTTTGCATGTCTCCGCAGTGGAGAGAGTTTCAGCTTTCAAGGTCCTGAAAGCTGCGCAAACGAGTCGTTGAAGTTGGCAGCCGGAGAGAAATCTTTTCGGGGAAAGGTAGGCTCTGCTGGGGAGCACGTAATTGATGTGTCAGCATGCCAACTTCATCATTAGAAGCACGGTCGTGCTTTGTTAATGAGCTTGGCCAAATCCTGCCGGGACTAATCGCCGCAAATTGCGCTGCGAACTGCTGGCACGAGTGGCCAAAACAATTGTTGACGGCAACGCCTCAGCTATAGATGGTCTAGGCACCCATGCATGTTCAACTTCAGATTAATACTGACCCGTTCACGCCATTAGGTTCCACTGCTTACATAGTGCTTGCGTCGTGTGGGCATTGGAGGCTGATCCCACCACCCGCGTACTGTGGGGGATGGATTTGCTTCGTCATGTCCATCGGAAGCTCGTCAGCAAGCACGTCATAGTGAGCAGTTGCGACAGCTGTGTCTGAGCCGTCAGCATACTACACATCAGGTAGTATTGGCGCATTAACATGTGCTGGAAGCTCAGAGCTTGACTTCAGCCACCGGCAGTGCTGTATGAGGGCTCGTTAACACGGCCGAGGCGATCTGCGACTTCGCAGAGCTTTTCGGATGTGTGACTGGTCTGGAGGAGGGGTTGTGTTCTGTGCCAGATGTCGTGGGTCATTTGAAGCATGTCGATCGCCGGAAGGACTCCATTACTGCTATCACCGTGGTCGCACTGGGCACGCAGGAAGCTCACGTGCACAATGGAGCTTCTGACGCTCCCAGTGCTTCGAACGTCCCCTCAGGTCGGTCCCAGATTTGCTTGCGTCAAAGATCGCCGCAGTGTCCAATAAGTGTTTCACTCAGACCGCTTTTGCTATGACCTGGATATCCTCACCTGTCGCTTCTCACCTGCAGTCAAGCAGGTATGCCGATGCATCCATCGTGAACGTAACTGGCAGGCTGGTCCCACCAGACCACAGCTGCCAAAGAAGGGCAGAGTCCTTTGTACCGTCGCTTGCACTGCTTGCAGATGCATAAGAACACCAAGCAGCTTGCCTCAGCATGCGCCCTGCGAGCGTAAGAAGTGGTAGCAAGGGACGTGGAGGCACCCTGAAGCACCATCCGAGTTCCAAAGCGGTGTGTGGGTGGGGAGGTTGGGGGCGGGGGGGGGGGGGGGGGGGGCTTTGTTGGGGTGAAGTGTTGTGCTCGGCAGCAGGAGGCAAGCGGGAGGTTTGGGGGCCAGAGATCCGGTGATGCACCAGTCGCACCAAGACTGCACTACCTTGAACCACTAAACAGCTCACATGGAGTCGTCTAGGCACCGTGGTCTCCGTTGATGCTCTGCTAGCAGAGACCTGCAATCTTGTGCCAGTAACTCCGTGAACGTGTTTCTCGGCATCGGGCTCCCTTGGTCGATCGCTGCAATCTACTGGACGGCCGCAAGCTCAGCCGTTACGGTCTCATCTTCAACAGTTGCAGTAACTGCAGTCACGGTCGCTGTGCTACTGCATTCACCTTGATCAGCAATGGCTGTATCGCTAGTGCCAACTGCAGCAGTCGTCGTTGTAACGGCGAGAGCAGTCGTGACGAACGAGGATAACCCGGGAATACTGAAGCAGGTCGCAGAATTTGACATATGAACGGACGTCGTCCCCTTGTTGTCTATGCATGGAACTATTGACACGGACGGCAGTATCAGTACTACTCGTGAGGCTTTTCCGAGGAATAAATCAGGCGAAGGGTCGTGTTGCATTTGCCATCGCCGCGCCTCCAGATCAGCATCACCACGATCGTCAACATCACCACTTCATGATGCACATGCTCTGCTTGCGCTCTCCTCCTCCGCCTTCTCCTCCCACTGATACTATGATTACTACTGCTACTACTGCTGCTACTACTACTACTACTACTGCTACTGCTGCTACCACCACCACCACAACCGCCGCCACCGCCACCACCACAACCGCCGCCGCCACCGCCACCGCCACCGCCACCACCACC